>SMMQ01002061.1:36021-58383 GCA_008271595.1 [Pythium] brassicae (nom. inval.) | reverse complement strand
GGGGGGGGGGGGGGGGGGGGGGGGGGGGGGGGGGAGAAGGTCTCGTCAGCCCAGCTGCGGCGGCGCAATGGCGGACGGCGTCTTGCGCTGTCGAGCAGCAGCAGCAGCAGCGCCGCCACCACCGACGACGTTCGGGTTCCGGAACGGCGGCGACGACTCGATGAGCACGCGGGCGGCGCGATGCGGGCGGCGCTGCGGGCGGTCGGGCGTCCGCATCACGACGGACGAGGCGCGCGCGGCGGTGACGAGCGCCGAGACCGCGGTGCGCGGCAGCGGCGCCGTCGGGGGCTTTGGGCCACTCACTGAGCGCTGTAAGGCACCAAGGAGCGGCGCGCTCCCGTTCAGCGGCGACTGGCGCCGAGCCACGAGCGATCGGGTCCCAGTGCTGCTGCCGGTGCTGCTGCTGGTGACGATCGATGCGGGTGTGTGGGGCATGTTGTTCGTCGCGGTCGGTGCGAAGCGTGACTGCGGGCCGGCAAAGAGCGAGCGGTCGACGTTCCGCAGGAGTGTCGCGGGCTTGGCGCCGAGCGAGCTGTGGTGCGTCAGCCGTGGCTTCTCCGCACTCGCCGCCACGGGCGGCTTTGTCCCGCTGCTCACGCTGCGGCGCACGTGCGAACTCGCGTTGCTGGCGCTCCTGGCAGCTGCGGTGCTAGCGTCAGCTACGCCAGCGCTTGTGGCGCTCCGGCCGCTGCGGCTTTTGCTTCCCCCGCTTGCACGCGTGCGCTTTGGGCTGCTGGCCGCCGTCTCAGTCCTTCCAACAGCAGCCTTGACGTCTGTGCGCGTGGACGGGAAGCTTGCGCGCCGACGCAGGTCGGTCGGCAGCTGCATCTTCCTGAATGGCACCGCGGTCTCCGTGCGCGAGCGCTTCAGCGGCCGCTGCTCGTCCCGCAGAGCCGACAGGATGCTCTGCGTGGCCAGCGGGACGTGCGGCGTCTCCACGACACGCGCGGGCGGCGGCAGCGGCAGCGCGAGCGCCATGCGCGTGGGCTCGCGCGGCTCGTCCTCGAGCTCGTAGACGCCGAGCAGGAACTTGGTGAACGCCGGCAGCCGCGTTGCGAACGCCTTTGCGAGCACGTCCTGCAGGAACTCGTGGAACGGCGAGCGCTCGTCCGCGTCCGTGAGCGACGGCGGGTTTGCGGCGTCCAGCAGCAGCGCGATGCGGTCGAGCAGGCTGCGCGTCTCCTTCTTGAGCGTCTTAAGCCGCTGCTTGCTCTTCTTTGTCTTCTTTGCCTTGGCGCCGTCCGCGCAACAGCAGAAGAGGCGGCATACCACCTGCAGCTGCAGCGTACGCAGCACAGTGCTGCGGTCCAGGCCCTGCGCCTTCTGCAGCTGTGCGGTGCCGAGCTCTGTGAGCGGCACCAGTAGTTCCCTGCCGACTGCTGTCAGCGAGAGCGGCGCCTCGGGCGTTGCAGCAGCCGCCAGCGCATCTGTGAGGAACCGCTTGACGCCATTGGACTCAGGCGACGTGTTATTGGCTGGTGCAGCGGCGGCGTCCGGGCCGGCGAGCGCCAGCGCATACTGCTGCTTCCAGTGCGACGTCGTCATCACAGCTTCCAGTTTGGCGCGCTTTTTTCGTTTCTGGTGCAGTGTTCTTGTACGGTAGTGATAAAACCAGGTATTGCTCAGATCGTACTTTACCGGAGAACGCACCCTTGACCAATCAACCGCAACGTTTCATTCACTCCGCCACCCCGAGTGGCTTGGAACAAGTCAAGTGACACGGAAGCGAAGCAAGCGCGCTCACTGCACTGGACGTGCTGCTGCTCGCCCAGCAAGCTCAAGTTCGACGCGAGCAAGACAGAGCGGTAGACACCATGAGCGAGTCCAAGCGCCGCCACCGCTTCGTGCGGATGGACGAGCGCCTCGAGACGCTGCAGGCGGAGCTGCAGTTGCACGGCAAGACGAACGCGACCGCCGAGGCGCTGACGTTCCAGGAGGAGCTCGCGCTGCAGGCAGAACTCACAATGATCGAGAGCTTCCAGACACTCTACCGCAAGCTGCAGCCGCTCGTGACCACCACGCCGCAGCTGCTGCATCACGTGAAGAAGGTTGCGCGCCTGCTTCAGCACGAGCTCCGCCAGGCGCCGACCGCCGACGTGCAGCGCGAGCGCGTTGTTCCCGTGCTCAAGCTGCTCACAGCGCTCGCACGCGAGCTGCGCAAGGAGTTCTACCCGCACTTTGCCGGCATCCTGCCGGACGTCATCGCGATCATTGACACCAAAGATGTGCGTACTTACTGGGTGTCGATGGACGACAGCCAGCGCAGTGCAGCATGGCTCACGCGCCCCGCGCTTTGCTTGCTAACTGTGACTGTGTGTACTGCTCTCTTTCTCATCCTCCCTCTCTCTCTCTCTCTATGCACACAGCCCGAGCTGAGCACACAGGTGTTCAAGACGATCACGATGCTCTTCAACTACCTGCGCGTGCAGATCCTGAAGGACATGGAAGCCGTGCACAAGTGCTACTTCCCGCTGCTTGGGCACCCAAAGCCGTTCGTGCGTGACTTTGCAGCGCAGACGCTGTCGGTGCTGCTGCGGCGCGTGGACTCGCCCAAGGACCTCAAGAAGTACCTCAGCACGTACTTTCGCGCGCTCGCACGGGGCTCCGGCAAGGACGACGAGGTCCTGCAGGACGGCTCGGCCAAGCTGCTCTTCGCGCTCGTGCGCAACGTGAACCACGGCTTCCACTCGCGCATGGGCGAGATCTTCCTCTTCCTGCTCGGCGCGTTCCGTCCAAAGCCGAGTGCGCACGACGACGACGCGGCATCGGCCGAGCAGCGCGCTGTCGTCCATGACATTGCGCGCACCACGAACGAGCTCATGACGAAGCACACGGACGCGGACAACGCGGGCGAGATGCTCGACTGCTTTGTGCTCGCGCTCGCCAAGCTCGCGGCGACGACCCACGCCGACAGCGACGTCGAGTGCCTGTACCTGAGCCGCGTGCTGCACATGTTTAGCTTCTTCGTGCGCTACCGCGGTGGACGGCTTGTCGCGCACGCGAAGCAGGTCAAGGCCGTCCAGAATGTGGCGGCGCAGCTGCTCGCGATCCCGTCGGTCCTGTCGACGTGCAACGTGCCGCTGCGCGAGGAGCTCGTGCCGTTCCTCGAGGGCGTGTGGCGGCTCTTCCCCGACACACCAAGCGTCCTGGCGGCGCAGGTGGCGACCGTGTTCCGCGCCGCCGATAGCACCAACGCGCCCGCGAGCGCTGACGTGACGACGTACTGGCGCGCGCGGCTACTGCAGCTGGCGGAACAGATTTTCACGCACACGAGCATCGCGCCGGAGTTTGTGACGACGCACGTGCTCCCGAACACGTTCCACCTCGCGTTCGAGACGCTGCTGCGCGTCGACGTGGCCGCGTTCGCGACGTTGATCACGGGCGTCGGCAGTTACGTCGCAGCGCACGAGGCCGTCGCCGCTGAGAGCCCGTACGTCGTATTTGCAAACGGCCACCGGTTCTTAACGTACGCGCCTGTGCAGCCACATGCACTTACGGACGCGTCGCTGCTGGAGGTCGCGTCGCGCCTCGCGAGCGAGTGCGTTGACGCGAAGATGGAAGCCGACGCCATGCATGCGCTCGCAACCGCGTGGAAGTTTGGCAAAGCCCTCGCGCTGCTCCGCGTCGACGACAGCAAGATGCTCGCGTTCGTCCAGCCTGCGATCGCACAGGTAGAGCAGGTGATCGCGACGAGCGCGACAGCGACGACAGCAGCGGCGTTTGGCGCGTTCCGCGCGGAGCTCTGGCGCCTGCTGCAGATCGCAGAGCACCAGACGCAGCACGCAGCGCAGCAGCTGCCGTCGGACGTGGTCGTGGCTGCTCTATCCGGCAAGCAGAGCTCGTTCGCGACGCTGTCGGCGTTCTTCGAGTTCGTCCAGATGAAGACCGAGGCGCAGCAGCACGAGCTGCTGAGCAAGGACGGCCTCGCGGCGGTCGCGGCCCTGCTCAAGGACAACCTGCGGTCGCAGTCGCACGAGCTCCGACTCGTGACGCTCGAGATCCTCGCGCGCCACGACCGACACGACTTTGTCGAGGCGGGTGACGCCGCGCTGCAGGGCAAGTGCGACCTCCCGGACGTGTGTCTGAGCTTGGAGCGGCTCTGCAGCGGCGTGACTGTGGACACGGAGCGCGAGGTCATTCGGCTGATTGGCCGCGTGAAGATCCTGTGCCGCTCGCCGCAGACCCCGATGGTCTACAAGCTGCTCGCAGTGCACCACCTCTTTGGACTGTACCACGTCAAGTTCGCGACGATCTGGCCGCACATCGCGGATGCCGTCGACGTGGCGGCGCGCACGCACTTTGCCGAGACGTGGGCGATCGTGACGCCGGAGTTGCTCGCTGCGTCGGTGCGCCAGGACGCGAAAGGCAGCGACGTCAACGGGCACGCAGCTGCGTCCAGTGCCGACGATGTCGTGATAGCGCCCGACGCCGCGCCGTCGTCGTCCGCGCTGACGATCGAGCGCGAGTTCCGCAGCGTGTGCGCGCTCGAGACCGGCCGCGTCGACCCCGCGAGCGTGACGGACCTCACGACGCACCACACGATGCTGTGGAAGGGCCTCGAGAAGTTCAGCGAGCTCGTCGAGTCCAAGACGAAGTTCGTCGTCCCGCTCTTCCTCGTCTTGCTGCGCGACCAGTACGCCGCGATCTACACGGACGAGCTGAGCCCCGCGATCCTCGCGGCCATTGACGACGCGGTGGCGAAGCTCGACGCTGCGGGCACGCTCGAGGCCGCGCAGTGGCGCCACAGACGCACGTTTACGCAGCTCACGACGAAGAGCGTGCGCACCAAGTTCCTGGATCAGCTGAAGCTGTTCGCGACGTTCAAGAACATGAAGGGCGCGTTCGCACACAGCCTGCTGCACGAGCTCTTCTTCGACCTGCTCATGAAGTCGGACGAGGTCGTGTCGAAGCTCGCGCTCCAGTGCCTCTTCTGCTTTGGCAAGAAGCACCTGGCGCCGTACAAGGAGCAGCTCAACCGCATCGCGGACTCGGCGACGTTCCGCGAAGAGCTGACAAACTTCAACATCAGTGAAGAGGCCGGCGCGGTGCTCCAGGAGCACCGGCCGCAGCTCCTGCCGGTGCTCATGCGCCTGCTGTACTCCAAGTGCGTGAGCAAGAAAGGCCGCAACACAGGTGACACGGTGGCTGCGCGCCGCGCGGCGATCCTGGCGTATTTGGCGGCGCTCGAGGACGTCGAGCTCGCGTCGTTTGTGGAACTCGTCGTGCGCGCCTTCGACGTGGAGATTGCGGCACCGACCAGCGCTAAGCAGACGGTGGCGCGCGCGCACGTGGCGAACGTAGCGCTCGAGAGCGTGCAGCCGTCGCGCGTCCTGGGCTTCCTGAACCTCTTGGAGGACCTGGTCGGCCAGTTGGGCACCAAGCTGGCGACGTACGTGCCGGCGCTCGCAGACTTGCTCGTCTCGATTCTCAAGCTGAACGCCGACGCCGCAGCAGCGATGGATGTGGACGACGAGGAAGCGACTGCGAACGACAACCACAACAACGTTGTCGGCGACGACGACAGCGAGCAGGCGCAGCAGCAGCAGAAACCCGAGTACTCGGCGTCGATGCGCAAGCAGATCCGCATGCTCGTGTACCGTCGGCTGGCCGAGATGGTCGACGCGTTCGACCACGTCGTGGAGCTGCGGCCGTGGGTCGAAGCGGTCTTCGCCGTCTCGAGCGACGCGATCGAGCACCTCCCGAAAGCCGTGGTCGGCGCCGGTAAAGCGTCCGCGCTGCTCGACTTCCTCGTGGCGGTCGCGCGCGGCGTGCGGACGCGGTGCCACCTCACGACGCCGCTTGTGAAGAGCGTCATCTCGTGCTTGGCGGCGGGTCTCGAGTCGGCGACCAGCGACGCGGCGCCGGTGCGCGGCCTCTCGCCCGAGATCCTCGACTCAGTGCTGCAGTTCATGGCGTCGCTTCTGGACGGTGACGAGGCGGCGCTGGTGGAGACCACAGACAGCGACACGTCGACAGGCTTGCTGCTGATCCCCGAGATCCCGTTCATCCTCGACCAGTTCATCGCGCGCTTCCACTCGAAGACCGCACGGTACGCGGCCGAGCGGTACGCGGGCTCGTCTAAGAAGGAGCTCGTGTTCCTGTGCCGCCTGTCGGCGCACATTGGCGCGTCCACGACGCTGTCGGCCAAGGCTGCGCGCGACCTGTTCCAGCTGCTGCTGCCGTTCCTGCAGCGCAACCACCACCCGTCGCCGGCGGACACGGAGAACATCCTGCAGGTGCTCGCGCAGCTCGTGCCGCAGCTCGCCGAGCCCAAGAAGCACGTGCTCTCGCTCTCAAAGCTGCTCGCGCCCGGCCCGAACTGCATCGCGGACCGCGCGCCGCGCGAGAAGCTCATCGGCGTGTTCAAGGCGCTCGGCAGCCACCCGACGCTGCCGGCGCTCGCGCGCGTGGCCGAGCTGCTTGAGGCGCTGAATGCGTTCGACGCCAAGAAGATCGAGGAGATCGACTTTGAGCGCCGCGTCGACGCGCTCAACAGCGTCAACAACACCGCGTTCGCGGGCTTCCTGGACGACGCGCACCTGCTGGCGCCGCTCACGAGCCAGTACCTGCAGTCGATGCACGACGGCGAGTTCTCGATCCGCAGCGGCGCGCTCGCGGGACTCTCGACGCTCGTCACGCTCGTCGCGCGCGCAGTCGAGGCGGACGCCGAGGCGGCCGACAAGTCGGTCGTCGTGAACGTGCTCGAGTCGCTCGTGATGCCGTGTGTGCGCGTGAGCCTCAAGTCGACGGTCGAGGAGACGCGGCGCGGCTTCGTGATGCTGCTCGGCAACGTGGCGGACCACCACGCGGCGCTGCGTCGCTTCTCGTTCGTGCACGCGGACCTCGCGGTGCTGCGCAACAAGGAGGACCCGGAGGCCGACTTCTTCTTCAACATCACGCACATCCAAGCGCACCGGAAGCGCCGCGCGCTGCAGCGCGTCGCGCAGCTGATGGACGAGATGGCGACGACGGCCGCGGCTGCGCCACCGACAGGAAGCGACGACGCGATGGACGTGGACGACAGCGCAGGCGGCGGTTGTTTCTCGAACGCGACTGTGAACAACGTGGTGCTGCCGCTCGTGATGCACTTCATCTACGAGGCGCAGACGAAGAGCCAGGAGTCGATCCGCGCCGAGGCCGCCGCGTGCGTCGGCAGCGCAGCGGGGCTGCTCGGGTGGTCGCACTATCTCGCGCTGCTGCGTCGGCTGCTCAAGTCGATCGACGGGCACGAGGAGATGGAGAACACTATCATCCAGGCGATCTGCGCGGCGATCGACCACTTCCACTACCCGGCGCCCGGCGCGATCGTCGAGTGGGACAGCACGCGTGCGCCGTCCCGCCGTGGACGCGCGGCAGCAGCGGCTGCTGCTGGGAGCGCGTCGGCCCCGGCCGAAGAGGCAAACGGCTCGAAGATCCAGGACAGCCTCGAGGCGCAAGTGCTGCCGATGCTGAAGAAGTACCTGTTCAAGGGCGTGACGAAGAAAGGCAAGGAGAAGGCGTCGAGCGCGACGTTCGACGACAGCGCCGTGTCGTCGCAGGACGTGGCGGTGCGCGTGCCGCTCGCGCTCGCAGTCGTGAAGGTGCTGCGCCGCCTGCGCGCAGGCGCGTTCTACCTCGAGTTCCCCAAGCTGCTGCTGAGCATCGCCAAGCTGCTCAAGAGCAAGGACGAGGCGGTCCGCGGGGCGTCGCGCACGACGCTCGTGCGCATCACGATGGAGCTCGGGATCACGTACCTGCTGCCGGTCGTGGAGGAGCTCAAGGCCACGCTGCGCGACGGCTACATGGTGCACGTGCTGTCGTACACGCTGCACGCGATCCTCGACAAGGCGGCGACACTCGTGGCCGCGAAGAAGCCGCCCTCGCTCGCCGACGCGGCGCCGGCTGACGGCGCGGCGCTCGAGCGCGAGTTCGCGTCGCCGCTCGACGCGTGTATCCCGAGTATGATGGACATCCTGCTGGACGACCTCTTCCGCGGCGTTGTGGAGAACCAGGACGGCTCGGAGCAGCGCAAGTCCAAGATGAAGGAGGCGAAAGGGTCGCGCAGCCTCGACGCGCTCGAGCTGCTCGCGCGCACCGTGCCGTTCCTGCCGAACCCGAGCATCCACGTTGTCGTCGCCGCGCTCGTGCGCCGCTTCCGCGAGGCGGAGAACGCCAAGTCGGCGCTCGTGCTGCACGATGCACTCAAGCGCGTCGCGCTCGGGCTCGTGAAGAACGCGAGCGTCGACCAGTCGTACGTGTTCCTGTACGTGCACAACCTGCTGAACGCGTGCCTCGAGAGCCTGCGGCCGCTCACCGAGCTCGAGAAGGCCAAGTACAAGCAGGCAGCGGCTACAGTGAAGAACGCCGGCGGCGCGCTCGTGGCGTCCTGGCACGTGAACGAGAAGAGCGCGCGCGCGACCGCCGAGCTTGCGAAGCGCGCGCCGCGGCTCGAGGGCGCCAAGGTGACGCTGCAGACCCGCATGACGGGCTACGACCGGCACGCGCTGCAGGACGCAAGCGACTCGGTCGCGCACCTCGAGGAGCTGCTCAACTTTTCGGTCTTCCTCGCGTTCGCATTCCTGCGCGCCGGGGAAGCCGCGCCGGCGCTCGTGGACCCGCTCGTGCCGCAGCTCCTGCGCTGCGCGTCCGAGGTGAAGAACAACAAGGCGGTCGTGCACGCGCTCAAGGCGCTCGCAGTGCTGCTGCACCACGACGACCTGCCGTCGATGGACGTCGCGCTCGCACCGCTCGTCGACCGGCTCTTCAAGATCATCCACAAGGCCGGTGCGTCGACGCGCAACGAGATGGTGCAGACGTGCTACCGCACGCTCACAGGCATCCTCAAGCACCGCGGCCGCGCGTACCGGCTCACAGAGCCGCAGCTGCGCGTGCTGCTGGG
The DNA here is from genome assembly GCA_008271595.1 of [Pythium] brassicae (nom. inval.). Taxonomy (NCBI): domain Eukaryota; phylum Oomycota; class Peronosporomycetes; order Pythiales; family Pythiaceae; genus Globisporangium; species [Pythium] brassicae (nom. inval.). The sequence continues at coordinate 49,505 of SMMQ01002061.1, read as the reverse complement.
CTTTGTGCGCGCAGACCTGGAGGAGAAGGACCACCAGAACGCCACGTACGCGCTGCTCAAGGCGATCATCGCGTCGCGGCTCGTGATCCCCGAGGTGTACGACGTGATGCTGCGCGTCGGCGAGCTGCTCGTGCAGAGCGACGCGCAGAGCGCGCGGGGCAACTGCGCGGCGATCTATCTATCGTTCCTGCTCGAGTACCCGCTCGGCCCGAAGCGCATCACGCACCACCTGACGTTCTTGCTCAACAACCTGAGCTACGCGTACGAGAGCGGCCGCCGCGCAGTGCTCGAGGCGCTCGGCGCGCTGCTCAAGAAGCTCCCGCTCGAGCTGCTAAACGAGCGCGCGCAGTTCTTCCTGCTGCCGCTCGTGTTGCGCGTGGCGAACGACGAGGCCGCCGCGTGTCGCGAGCTCGCGGCCGACGTGATCCGGACGCTGCTCCGGCGCATGGGCAACCGGCAGCTGAACGAGAGCGTGCTCCTCCTGGGCAAGTGGTGGGCACAGCACGCGGACGCCAAGCTCGTGAGCACCGCGGCGCAGGTCACGACGCTCGTGCTCGAGACCCGCCCCGAGTTCCTCGACAAGAGTGCGCCCGAGCTGTTCGCGAGCGCCGCCGCGGCGCTCTCGACGCGTCTCAGCGCCATGGACGCGCTGGACGACAGCAGCGAGCTCGAGTGGCCGGTCGTGCTCCACGTCGTTGGGAGCCTGACAAAGTTCGGCGAGAACCTGGGCGGCAAGTTTGAGTCATGGCTCGGCGGCGCTGCCGGGCGGACGCTTCTGGACGATGTCGTGCTGCCGCTGCTCGAATACCCGCACGCGCTGGTGCGGCTCGCGACGCTGCGGTTCGTCGCATCGTACCTGCGGCGCCGCAACGCGGCGACGCTGCAGTTCGCGCAGCCGCTCAAGAAGCTGGGCGCCGGCGTGGCAGGTGACGAGTTCCTCACGCAGCCAGGCAAGCTGTTTGCGCTGGCGTCAGGCGTCGCGAGGCTCTTTGAGAAGCCCGAGTTCACTGTGGAGGTGGCCGACGAGGCGCTGTTCTCGCTGTCGTTCCTCGTCAGTGCGCTCGAGGCCTTCGCGGCGGTGCCGCAGTACGTGTCGACACCAGCGGTTCCCGCGACGGAGGATGTCGTGTCGGCTCCAGTGGATGGCGACGATCCATCAGCGAACGACAACGGCGACGACAACAACGAAGCCGCGAGGAGTGGATCTGACAGCGACGATGACGACGGCGAGACAACGACAACGACGACGATCACAACTGAGCAGGCGGCGCGGGACGAGCAGGCGAAGGCGACGACGCCGATCGGCTGGCTGCTCACGCGCCTGTCGTTCCTGTCGCGCACAGTAAAGAGCTCGGACGCGGTGCGCGGCGCGGTGTTCAAGCTCTTCGCGGCGCTCGTGAGCCAGCGCGACGCAAGCTTCGCGGAGCGGTACCTGCTGCAGATGCTCAACCCGCTCTTCCGCGCCGCGAGCTCGCTCAAGGAGCAGCAGCAGCCGGCCGAGAGCTCGCTGCTGGCGCAGGAGGTGCTCGAGCTGCTCGAGGGCAAGATCGGCGCGGCGCAGTTCATGGACGCGTACACTTTCGTGCAGAAGAAGCTCGCGGTGTTCCGCGCCACGCGCCGGGAGAAGCGCAAGCGCGACCTCGTGAACGACCCGCAGCTCGCGGCCAAGCGCAAGATCCAGAAGAACGAGACCAAGCGGCGCGCCAAGCAGCTCAAGAAGCGCAAGTACACGGTCATGAAAGGCACGGCGTCGGCTGCCACGCGGCCGCGCAAAGCCATGCGACCTGGCGCCGAGTAGCTTACCATAGAGGGAGGCGTCCACAACGACGTTGTTGTTGTCGTCACTGCGCGTGCACACACACACGCCCAGGGCTCGTATCCATCGATAGAGTGCATAGTTTAAGTTTCAAAGCTGCGTCCGCTGCATTGGTGAGCCATCTGTGGCGTTCTTCCTGGCGCTCTGGACGGCTTCGAGGATGCGCACGCGGTGCAGACGCAGCGAGACGCCGAGCTCGTCGAGGTCGCGGTCCGTCGCCTGCAGGAGCAGCGCTCCGTCGATGCCCTGTGCTTTGAACTGCGCTCCGTGCGCGCTGCCGAGGTCGAGCGAGTCGACGAACGCCGCGACCTCGTCCGGAGTCATGTCCGAGAGCGATGGCGACAGGTTGTCGCCGGAGCTGGTGTTGCCGTCGTTCGCTCGCTGCTGTCGGCTTGGATTCGTGCTGCAGTTCTTGCTCGGGCTTGCTCGTCTCCTCGACAGGTGCACCTCTCTGACTTTCTGTCGCGACGTCGACGCCGCCGACACTCGCATCTTGGCCAGCGCCATAAACTTCTCGACGATCTCCTGCCGCCGCAGCTCGTCTTCTTTCATGACGCCCTCGACGGCGCGCAAGTACGGATGCGAGCGTTCGGGTGGCGAGGCTGGCGCTTCGCTGAGTCGAGGAGGAGGAGCAGGCGAACCAGTTGACGCTCCTGTGCGCTCGAAGCTGCGACCGAGGGTCCCATAGGAGCCACTTGTCGTGAGGGACCCGCCCCCGCCGCCACGCTCGCAGGCGACGCGATACACGGCTTCTTTCCGGTGCAGGTCGTTCCGGCGCTGGAACAGGTCGCCAGACCTGAACTTGAGCGCATTGACGAGTCCTCCAATCTTGTTCTGCAGCTTGCGGCGCCGCTCAGGCTGCGCGAGCGCCTCCGCCAGCTTCGCCTGCAAGATCGCGACTTCTTCCCGGATCGCACCGAGTTCGTGTTCGGCGTGAAGAATGAGCTCTCGCGAGAGCTCCACGTCGCGTCGCATCTCTTCTTTCCGGTCCCGTGGAGCGTCTTGCTGGTCGATACCGTCAGCAGCAGTCAGTTGCTGAAGTCTGGATGCACTGCTGCTGGCTTGGGCCTACACAACGAAGCAGAGGTGGTGAGTCACGCGGTGTGTTTCCTGGATGATGCATGCAAACGAAGACGAGCAGCGCTCTCACGTACCGGAGCGATGTGAACCTCTTGGTTGCTCCAACGCACCCGCGACCGCGTCATTGCGATCGACTGCTTGGACGCTGCCAGCACCGACGGATCCACCGGTGCCATCGTGGGGCCATCCGGGTCTCGAGTGGAGAGCGAATCGTCGCAGCCGTCGGCTTCGTCCGCAGCCTCCTGCGTTGCGTGCGCCAGCTGCTGCTTCTTGCGCTGTGTCTCGAGTTCGCGCAGCAAAACCTTGCAGGCGTGAAACAGACGTCGCATGTCGACGCTGCCGACCCAGAGGCCGAGCTGCACCGCCGCGTCCGAGGTCTTCTCGCGAAGCGCCGGGTGGTCCAGGTGTAGTGGTGCGAGGAACGGATTGCGCTCGAGGCGCAGGTGCTGCAGCGCGTCCACTCGCTCGACGGCGGGCGCCATTGCTGCGAGAAAGTCGAGATCCGAGGTCATCTTGAGGAGGTAGTTGAGCTGTCGCCACTGGAACACCTGCGTCCCGGTGCTCGCGCGCCACTGCTCGATCGCCTCGACGATCTGCACGCTGACTGAGCGCAACTGCTCTAGCAGACTCTGAACCACCATGGGCGAGGCGGTCGCCACGCTTCTCTGCGGGTACGCGTACGCATAGTCCTGCTCGATCTCGCACGTAGTCGCCGCTTGAATCTTCCTCGACGCCGACGCGCTGCGCAGAAGCTGCTCGAGTGCCTCGAGACACCCTTCTCGCTCGACGATCTTGCGCACGATCTCGAGGTCGCCAAGCGACGCGGCTTGCTTCTCGAACGCGAAGAACGCGGACGAGCGCAATCCACTGCGGTGCGCTCCGTCGAGCATCGCGCGCGGTGTGTGCGCAGATGAGAGCGTTGAAGTGTTCGGAGAACGCTACAAATACGCCATGACCGAAGTGAGTTGCGGTGCGGACCTCCGAGAGTATCTGAAGCGCTTCACCTCGACCTGATCCCGTGGGCCGGATTCGTGATCTCAGGTCCCAAGAGTAGCGCGCGTAGCGGAGATGTCGTTACAGTACCGGCGTGAAAGAGGAGTGATGAAAGCAGTGAGCGACGCTCGCGCGCAGCCGACGGAACACGCTTTGCTCGCTCCATTCGATCGTCGTTGCCGTTGTCGCCCGACGAAGCTCAGTGCCCCCCATGCTCGTACAAATACAGAGTCACTTGCGGAGCTGCTCGCGCAGCAACGCCGCAGCCGCCGCGTGTCCGTGCGCGAGCGCCTCGTCCAGCGCCTCCACCACCGCTCGTTCGCCGCCACACTCGAGCGGGCGGCTTGCGAGCAGGAATGCCAGCACCGGCGCGTGTCCGCCCGCCGCCGCGCCATTCAGCGCGCGGAACGTGGAGCCCTCGCTTCGGTGGTCGTGCAGGAAGCGCACCACCGCGAGGTGCCCATTCGCAGAGGCGCTGTCTATCGCGTCTGTCGTACAGCCCGCACTCTGGTTCTCGTGCAGGAACCGCATGATCTCCAGATCGCCGCGCTTCGCCGCGCCATCCATCGCGGCCGTCGAGCAGCCCTCTGTCCGGTGTGCATGCAAGTACCGCACGACCTCAGAGTGGCCGTTCGCCGCCGCCACGTCCATCGCGTGCAGCGACCCCCCACTGGACGAGCCCGTGCTCGTGCAGGTACCGGACGACGTCGAGGCTGCCGAGCTTCGCCGCCGAGTCCAGCGCCGCGTGCGTACAGCCGACCGTGCGGCGCTCGTGCAGGAAACGCACCATGCGCAGGTCGCCGAGCGCCGCCGCCTTGTTCATCGCCCGCGTGGTGCAGCCGACGTCGCGCTGCCCGCTGTGCATCACCTCGAGCATCTCGAGCGACGCGGCGTGGTCCATCAGGAACTTGGCGCAGTAGCTGCCGTACCACGTGAAGGCGTAGCCGCGGTCATACGCCCACTGGATCGTCGCCGTGTCGTTGCGCAGCACCACGTGCTTGAGGGCAGCGTAGTTGATGGTCGTGCTCTCGGGCGGGAAGCGCGTCGCGAGCAGCTCGAGCATCGCGACGTCCCCGCGGTGCAGCGGCGCGAGCATCAGGCCCTCCTCGACGGCCCACCGCTCTGACTCTGCCGCCGCCACGTCAGCGACCCAGCGCAGCGCGTCGACGCGGCCGAAGTGCGCGGCACACGCCGCGACGCGGCTCGTGTCCAGGAGCGCGAGCCCCGAGCCGACAGCTGCGAGGCTTTTGCGCGCCTCGTACGCCATCTTCAGTATCCGCAGGTCGTCCTCTGCAAGCGCCACGTGCAGCACGGCGCCGCGTCGCTGTGGGAACTGCTCCAGTGGGTACCCTTCGAATGCTGCGTGTAGCGTATAACGCGTCACGACCTCGCAGTAGAAGCGGTAGAGCGGGAACGGCCAGCCACTGACGCTCGCGGTGATGCGGCGGCAGAGAGTCGCGTCTGCGAGCACTGCAACGCCGGGGCTGGATGGGGGCGGCGCACCAGCGGCCATGGAGGGCGAATGAAAGCGAGCGAGGGTGAGCTTGTCAACAAAGGCAGAGTGCACGCCACCTGGGTGTCTGATTCTAAAGTGTACCCATCTTGGTGGTCAAAGTCAAAGTGAGCATGACATGAATGAGTCCGATGAACTCGGAACAGTGACGATGGCACTCGAACGGCAGAACGCAAACCACAGCGTGAAGCTCCAAACGGAACGAGCGCGTGTTAGTTAGCGAGTCGGCCTCGCAGTGTTGTCGTCGCCTGGGGATCCGGTAGCGAACTGACCGAGCTGCTACTGGTTCTTGTTGGTGTGGGGGTCATTGTCGCCGTCATTGCCGCTGTCGTCGAGGTTCTCGAGCGTGTACATGCCCGCAGTTTCGTCGTCGTCCGCGGCGGCGCGCTGCTTGGCGGCCGTGGACGCGTTCTTCTTCTGGATGTTGGCAAAGATCGAGAGCGCGGACGCCACCATGCTCGACGGGTCGTTCGCGTTCGACGGCAGCAGCACCGTCGTCGACTCCTTCGCAATGTTGCCGAATGCGTCGACGTACTTCTCGGCGATCTGCAGCGCCACCGCGTCGTGCCCGCCCTGGCGCGTGATCGCGTCCGAGAGGCGCTTGATCGCGTCGGCCGACGCGCTCGCGCGCGCGAGGATCGCCGCGGCGTCACCCTCGGCCTCCAGCACCGCTGCGCGCTTCTTGCCCTCGGCCACGTTGATGTACGCCTGCGGGTCGACCACGAAGCAGCTCAGTAACCACCACATCATAATCACCCACGACCACAGGCGACGGGGGAGTGTCGCACCTGCCGCTCGCCCTCCGAGTCGAGGATCTCCGCGCGCTTCTTGCGCTCGGCCTCGGCCTGCATGTCCATGGCCGCCTTGACGCTCTTGGGCGGCGCGATGTCGCGGATCTCGTACCGCAGGCACTTGATGCCCCAGGCCTCGGACGCCTGGTTGATCGACTCGACAATGTTCTTGTTGAGCGACTCGCGCTCCTCGAACGTCTTGTCGAGCGTGATCTTGCCGAGCTCCGAGCGCATGGTCGTCTGCGCGAGCTGCGTCACAGCGTAGATCGGGTCCTCTACCTGCGCGCCAGTCAAGCGTCAGCATCAATGCCACGTTGTGAGCAGCGAGCCCCCCCCCCCAGTGAAGTAACACGTACCCCGTAGCTGGCGTTGTACGGGTCAATGATCTTGACGTAGAGCACGCCGTCGATGTTGATCGTGACGTTGTCCTTGGTGATCGCGGACTGCCCGGGGATCTTGATCGCCTCCTCCTTTAGCGAGTGCACGTACGCGATGCGGTCGACGAGGGGGATGAGAAAGTGGAGCCCCGGCGTGAGCACGTCGTGGTACTTGCCGAAGCGCTCGACCACCCACGCCTTTTGCTGCGGCACGATGAGCACGCCCTAGAGTGCCCACCCACCCAGGAAAGCTGTCAGACGCTGCCACCCACTGCACGCAACCCGCAACATACCACAGCCACACGTCAACAACTGGAGGAGGACGCACGATGTTCACGGGCGTCTCCTGAAGACGCGAACTGCCGTCATCGAAGGGCGAGGCGAAGAGCGATGGGCGCGAGGCGCTGATGGAGCGCGTCAGTGGCACCCGCGACGCAGCGCCGCGCGCCAGCAGCAGCAACGGGGAGCGCGAGCGCGCGAGCATGGCTGAGGAGGGCTGTGGCGGAGCTTTCGAACTTTGCTGTGTTCCTTTTTATATTAAGATATTAATCACCAATTTCTGTAAGATGTGAACCCTTCAGTATGCGGTCGAAAATGTCAACTTCACCAGTCCTTTGTCGAATGAGCTCAAACTTGTAGGGCGTGAACATTAGTGTGTTTGATGAACCTCATCAAAGTTTCGTTTGCTAGATCGGCGTGGTCTTGGAGTGAAGTGGTCACTGCTCAGATAAACGATTTCAGGCAAGAAAATATTTTTTGATACTTTAATCAAGACAATATTGCCAAGTTTGGCAGGTTGGCTATAATCATAATTGAGCAAACTATATAGATCATTTTCAGAATAAACGCAAAATATTTGAAGGTGTCTGCCTGGACTGGCAAATGCTTTGATCGAGACAGACTCGTGTTTGAAGTCTCAATTTGACACGGTTGTCCGATTGTATATGTTTGCTATGATGAAAGTACAGACCGTCGCGCCGGTGCTCAGACAGTGCACCGGCTTCGAGTCGATCCTGAAAGAGCCACCATGCTGGGTACGCCCAGCGAGCGTGCGAGCTTGAACTCCCCATGGCGCAGACCAGCGGAGCGCCTCTCTGACTTGTCGATGACGGCGGCGCAGTAGCCCACCCGATTCGTCATGATGGTGCCGACTGCGTAAATCTTCATTGCGAGGAGCTGGAGCAACAGCGCGACGCTCGTGTAAAATCTGTCGATCGTCACCACCAGCCACCCGTTGTCCTTATCCGCCCCTGTAAGCGCCCTCTCCACGTTCGTGTCTCCGTTAACATGCTGGGCCCCGCCTTGTCGGAATGAATGCGAGGAGAGACCGACGAACGGGTTCGCCTTTGCTTGGCGCTCGGACGCCAACTTCACCACACGATTAACGTAAGCTTGAATCTTGATCGGGGCTGCGGCTTGGAGTCTTGTAGAGCTCGGAAATACTGGGTTTTCTTCATCGTCATCTCGTCGTAGCAGTGCTCTAGAGCGTCTACCAAGCACAGCTCGCTTGATGGTTGAAGCCGATTGTGCTCAGCGGCTGCATGAAGCATCGGCGGCTCGAAAAGCGATTCTGTCGGGCTCGACTGCATCATTAGCGTCATTGCGATCGTGCGAAGAGGGCAGGCGACGAAGCTGTGCTGATCTGGAAAGAACGACAAACCTTGCTCCTCTGACGTCTTCACTCGGATCAGACGAAGCAAGAGTACGCTGCCAGAAGCCACAGAGAGGCTGCTCTTCTTCACGAACGCGAGGTCTGACGATCGGCCGAACGTGTACCACATGATTGTGAGTACAGCTGCGTCTTGGTAGTCCCTAGGCATGGAGGAGTCGTAGTGGAGTCCATTGAGAAGAATCCGCAAATCGTCCTTCGTACACGCCAGCGCCTTGTTCACCATGGCGCCTTGATGGCGCTTGAGGCACCGCCACTTCAACGTCCGCGCCATCTTCAGCAGCTGCTTTTCCACGGCCTGGCGGTGCTGTGGCTGGTTGTCGAGCAGCCATTTCTTCACGTTGAGGTAGTAGCCAATGATCGAATTCCGTGCGAGTTATTGGCCTCCTCACCCACTCGTGAACGCCAGATGGATGGCAAACCGATCCATGAGCTTGACGAATACGAACCCCTTGACATCGCGTACCAGCGCCGCACATACTCGAGTGTCGTATCTTTGGTTTCGAGGAAGCGCTTGAAGACGTTTAGTGCTTTTGAGAGAACACGCTGGGTGTTTGCTGGTGCAAGATCTTGGAGGCTCATGCTTTTTGAGTGGTTGGTGTCGGCAGCTAGCGAGATATTCGGTTGAGGTGCGAATGGCTCAATCACTGCGTTAGGGATGCATAGCTTGGATGACTGGCCAACAAGATACGTCGGCTACATGTCGAATTCTCGAGAGTAGCAGACAAACCTAACCCTAGTCACTCAATTGGTCAAATGTGTGCACTGGTGGCTCGTTATTGGTCATAAATAGCTTTATGTTATCTCACGTACGAAATGCGAGTTTGGTCGACACATCGCAAATGATTAATTTAGAAAACGATGACCGCGTCGAGCCGAAATCGGCGAGACACTTTTTTGGCAGGCAGATAACACAACATTGGCTTGTCGGATGGACATCGCACCTAGACCATCTTGATTACAACGTAAAGGGCTGTCTGACCATGCGCTCTGACAGTCATGAAACACGCTCGTCTTGATTGTAGTGTTTCACATTTCTGCATTTTACTCAAAGTTCGGCCCAGTTGACTCAGAGACTGGGTGTTAAATAACGATCATTTGAGTGCCTTGCGTTTCAGTTAGCAAATGTAGCTGAAAATACCATGATTACCAAAGATGTTGCCACTTTTATTTTTATATTATAAAACCAAAGTCGACCTGGCCGTACTTAGCCTAGGTGTCACGCGCGACCATGCCTCCCGAAGCCAAAGTTTTACTTTTTGGGGGTGCTGAATAGTTTAGTCGATAGCTGATAACTTCCCAATAGCTAACACTCAGTCTCCGAGTCAAAGGGGCAAAGCCCCATACAAAGTTTTAAATGTGAAAAAACTTTTTGAATATGGCTCGGATCAGCGATGTTAGGCGTTCATCTAAAAGCTCGTTAAGTTGCGGTCAGGACCATTTAAACACATTTTCTGTCCGATGCGTATGAGCGAAGCTATAGCGATTTCAAAAACTTATAACTTTGATGACACACCGAGGTTTTTGTAATTTTGTTTGACAACTTGTCGATAATGCACTTCTTACGGTCATAATGTTACAAAATGTGCACAAGTTCAGCTAATATCCTTTATCCTGCAAAATATAGCACCCAGGACGAACGAGCCATTTCCATGCTACTAATAATTCGCAGCTATAGTTTCAGGAATCAAACTCGCGGTTGTCCACCATGCACCTACACAAGCAGTCAATAAGATATATCTTTTTACAGATCCCAGTCATGTCTATTTTTGTACTTACAGACGTCTAAAAATGGTAATTTCGAGATTCGCAGAAACTGTAATGTTCAAATACTGCCTCTATGGATGCTTTGCTGAGATCGCAACCGGAACGTCCATGCCTTCATCATCAGGGGCACCACCACACAAACTTCCATCGTGATTGAATAAGAATGGATGATTTTTCATTTTTCGTCGGAAAGTTTTGGCCTCTTTGAGTCAGAGATTGGGTGTTAAGCTTTTAAAACCAGGATTCGCACTTTGGCGTATAAACATAATTTTTTTGGTGCAGTCTCATACACCCTAGCCGCGCATTGGCAGCCATTAGAGTTGACGACTTTTTGACGATCTTTTTTCAAGAACTGTTCACTCGTTCGCAGAAGCAGGGCTCCTTTGAACAGCATCTTGCCTCACAAACAAATACTGCTATTACATTGATCATATACTTGTGGCAAAGTGACTTAATTTTAGTATCCATCTACGTTCAATTTTGCCGCATGAAATTGTTGGCAATGTTTGCTGTTCATTCAGCTCAACGAATCTATTAGATCTGAGCGTATTACAAGAATTGTTTTGATAAATGCAGTCGAGTGATGCAAATCGCGCTAAAACTAAAACTGACTGGTCAAATGTATGTTTCTGCGTTTCCTTTTTTGTCGCGGAATGTCGATGCACAGCAAATGTATCGTATTTTTATTTCTTCGAGCCTTCCTTTAGGCCAAACACATTGTGATAATATGAATATACCAAATTTAAGAAGTGAAAATTCGTATGAGCGCAGTTCAATGGTGCTATTTGTCCAATCGTATATATTTTACATGATGTCGTGCAAATAATGACCTCCTAATTCCCATCAATAAGAACCATGAATAAAATGCAATAAGAATTATGTAAGTAGACACCCTTGGCGCAAGTTTCCTGCAAGTACTTCCTCTATGTCACAAAACAATGGCGATTTCCCTTTTTTGTGGAACACACGGGATTTTTTTAGAATTGATTGGTCAAAATTGTAGCGACATTTTGACTGTAAACCAGAGGATGTGGGTGATAAAACGAAGGATTTGATAGACATCATTTGGCGCCAATACATGGGACGGGTTCCATATTTCGTAGCTTTTCAAAAATAATTCGTGGTTTCATTTTTCTACTCTCCTCTGATTGGCAGATAAATTAATACCCCTTCTGTTGTGACTTTTTTCATACACACCATGCAATAAGTACACGACTCGTTTGACCACACACGCAGCACCACGAAAAAGAGGAAAATTTCCCCTTCACAAGCGCATAATTCCGCTAATTGTCGCTTGTCTGGTCACTGTTGGCGACGATTTTAAAATTGACGAGTTGTATTGCTGAGAAAACACAGCGTTTTGACGCTGCTGGCCTCCTCTTTCACCAAAACGAAAATAGCTTCTTCTTGTAGCCCATGTCGCGGACCTGTTCGCGAAGCCCGCAACCTTTTTCATGAAGAACTGTTGTCACAATGACCAAGATACCAAATCGTCATTATTTTGTGACACAGAGGAAGTATTTGCATTCGAACATTTGATGCATAACAGACTGATACATAAATGGAAACAATACATGCCTAATCCTTACTCACGCTACACATTGTACTTCTAAAAAATATGTTAACCATGCGTTGATTTGTAATTGGTACAAAGTTGTAATCACAGGAAAATTATTTTATGAAAGCCAAATAATACAAATCAACTATGTATTTTTGATGAAACAACGCGCAATTGTGTACTAACGTGGTCATATCGCGTTGCGTACTTTTAAAAATCAGTTCTCTGGATTCTATTCAAGGTAATTACAACCGTGACAAAAGGTTAAATTGAGTACATCTAATTATTTTCATTATTTCCTTAATCATCAATCTCTGTAAGAAGCGAACCCTCCATTATGCGGTCGGAAAATGCCAACTTCACCGATCCTTTGTCGATTAAGCTCAAACTTGCAGGGCATGCTCGTTAGTGTGTTTGATGAACCTCACCAAACTTTCGTTTGCTAGATCGATGTGGTGACATGGCATGGCATTTTTTTCTGTTGACACGGCATTTTTTTTATTATCCGTGAGGTGGCCACTGCTTGGATGAACGATATCAGGCAAGAAAATATTGTTCGATACTTTATTGAAGACAATGTTAGCAGCATGGCTATATTCACAAATTGAGCAAGCCATTCAGGTTATTATCAGAATAAAGGCAAAAGATTTGAAGCTGTCCGCCTGGCACATGCTCTGATCGATGCAGACTCGTGTGTGAAGTCTCGATTTGACAGGTTCTGCCGATTGAACCATTTTTGCTTCTATGAAAGCACAGACCAGTGACGTTCTAGACGATAGCATAAGAATCGCCAAAAAATGGACCCTTCTTACACAGAGTGATGATTAAACATTCCGCGCCGAAAAAACAGAACAATAAAAATTGGCTTTATTTTGTCAATTTTATCTCAAATTAAACGTTCTTTTCTCAGAATTACCGCCCCGTCATGGTGATTGTACTGGTATGCTTAGATTTGAACGATTCATAGAACAACGTGCGTGGCAAAAATCGCTGACATTTTCGCACGTAAAGAAACCGAACGCAAAAGGGATACTAAAATTAAGTTATTTTCCCTCCCCAAAATCGTCTGATATGTGATGTGGCGCGAAATGAGTGGTTTGTATGGGTATATAGCATCATTATTCCGACATGACTTAATGTTTGTATATCATTAACCAGCCAATCAGACAAGCACGTAATGTTTTTAACCACTAAAAAACCTGTCTAGTATCTAATTTTGGCCAATTATGTCCTTCCAAACCGTCATTCAGTCGGTTCCGACACCTGCCGGCATAATTTATCGGAATGGAAGCGAAAGTACGTGTATGCTGCTAGTGAATCAAAGATGTTGGGTGCTCACACTCATACTTAACAGTACTCCGGCACCCATGATCCTCGCTGATTTACAGCCAATCGACGCCAAGGCAGAAGTCGGCGCCGTGAACGTCTTTATGCGCTTCCTGCGCGAGGAGGACGTCGCGCTTCACGCGGTTGAGTTTAATGTGCGCGGCGATGCTACTGGCGCGACGCTCGTTGCGCTGCCGGACCGGTTTGGCGTCCACCTGGCGTTCTACACGGGTAAAGGTGGCCACACCCCGGCCCGCCATACGGTGATGCACTATCGGCAGGCCAAGGGGGTGGCTGCTCGAGCGCTACCCGTCATGCGCAGGCCAAGTCGAGAAGGTCCTGCTCAAGAAAGGACACGTGCTCAAAGAATTCTGTGTTACGCGGTCGACAGGCCGAATGGTCAAGCACGCGGCGGCCTGTACGAATGGCGACATCAGTCGGATGACGGAGTTCCTGTACAAGACGGCGACGACGGTGACCGACTACCAAGACGCCGCTCTTCTCATTTTGCTATGGCACCTGCTCGGCCGTGCGTCCGACCTGACGCATACGCAGAAAACCAATTTGTCTGTGTGCTCGAACAAGACTTTCTTT
>SMMQ01002061.1:18907-35995 GCA_008271595.1 [Pythium] brassicae (nom. inval.) | reverse complement strand
CCCCCCCCCCCCCTCCCCCACCTGCCCGATCATGACTCTTGCAGTAGCTGTCGCGCAGCAGACAACACCAAGCGCGTCGCTACTGTCGCACCTGCCAACGCTGATGCGTGCTGACATCGACTCGCTTGGTCCGCTTGTGCCGCCCGCGTCGGTGCTCGACCAGCCGCCCGACAGTGAGCTGCTCGAACGCTCCGCGGACGACGTCTCGAACGGGCAGCCGCTCGCGACGATAATGTCAATAGTGTCACCAGGAGCCCACGCTTACGTTAACCGCGTTCTCTCGCGAATCACGACGCCAGCGGGTGTCCATAAGACGCTGTCGTCGCACTCGTCCAGGCGTGGCGGAGCGCAGCACGCAAACGGCCGCTCGTCTCTCGCGCTGCAGTTAGTCGCCGACCGCGGTGGGTGGAACATGGGCACGACGCGCAAGGCGTTCGTGTACATATTTAACACCACCGCGGAAGGCCGCAAGGTAGCGAAAGTCATCAGTGGCCACGATCCCGACGCTCGAGTGTCGCTGGTTGGGTTGGCGGCGGCGGACTCGACGACGCGAGACAAGGTGGAACGCGTTCGCGATTTGCCGTACTGGAGCTGCACGATGCTCAGCGATGCACGCTTTCGCATCAGCGACGCCATGGCCGATGTGTCTGTCGCGCATTTCGCCGCCGCGTACCCGTAGCTCAAGGCGTTGCGCGCAGTCCCGCCGCTGGTTGAAGGAGTCGAGCGCGCATGCGAGCAGAGCGGCATCGAGTTCGCGGAGCTTCTTGCGTGAAGATCAGCGCTTAGCAACGCACGCGACAATGCAGACGCGTGGAGCACGACGCGTCCCACCCCAAGTATCCCCACATGCTGAAGTATCAAGCAGCGATGATTGACGAGTTCATCACGCTCAACAAGACGCTCTCGAAGCGCGTTCGTCAAGTCGAGGCTGCCCTCGTCACTGGGGACTGCGAGGCAGAGCAGAAGCACGTGAGCCCGCTCGAGACAGAGCAGCCTTCGACACAGCAAAAAATGAAGAGGCGCAAGAGCACGACGACTAACCTCGTCGACGCGTGGTTCAAATTGTTCACTGTCGGTGCTGACGCGCTCGCCGCGATGGATTGATAGAAGCGTCCGAGGTTGCGCTGCCCCGTTGCCTTTATGCGTGTCTTTGCCGGCGCGTACGCGCTCGACTCGTGCGCTGCCGACTTCCGTAATGCTCCGCGTCGGCACGGTCGCAAACGACAACGTCCACGCTTTATTCGCGGCAAACGCGTCGAAGGATGCCGCGTAAGTCGAAGCGCTCAAGGCGCTGCGCGCTCTCTAGCGAGCTGGACGCGTTGACGCGCAGATCCGCGAGTTTCGCCAGCTCCGCGAGTGCGGCTTCGGTGTGTACCCCCTGTTCGCTGCTGCCGGATACGTTTTGCTTCCGTTGGGCGATCTGCCTGAGCAAGCGCTGTAAGACGCAGCAGCACAGGCAGTATTCGCATATGTCTTCAACTTTCCGCTATACCTTGGGTCTTCGCATTTGCATCGCTTTCTGTCATGCCAATGTGCACAGTCACTGCATGTCCGAAAAGGCTCGCTTTCACACACATACAAAGTGCACTACTCGCGAGATCACGTCGTACGAAGATCTTCACGCTCATCGCAGCAGATACGATATGATTGGTACTCGCACACAACAAACAAACGCGCGCTCACTCGCGCGCATTCAGCTTGTAGAAACACGCAAAAATAAATATGCACGCCAAGCCAGATACAGCGAAAATGGTCACACACAGGTGCGGTATCCACACACACAGTACACACACAGAAAACACACAAGCGCTCGACAGCACGTTCTTCTGCGGCGTCCGTTATCCTTCTGCCTTGTGTCGTACTATCATCGAATGTCCTGGCCAAAAACCGTAGTGCACAAGCAAAACACACAAAGCGCACAGTATAAACAACCACGAGTACGAACACGTCATCCGGCGGAGCTCTTCGTGTCTGGAACACTCGCCGGCGACGGGATCGAAACCGCGCGCAAGGAAAGCCTCGCACCAGCCCAATGCTGCGCCGGCATGTCTGGAGCGCCGATGTGCTTCTCTGCCTGCGTGTTGCGGTCGCTTAAGTCCTCTCAGTTGTCGGCGCTCGAAAAGTGAGAATCATCAGCCAGCAACGCTCTAAGATTAAATATCCACTGGCTGGCTGGACGTATTTACGCAATATTGTGGTTTCTGTTCTTACAATTTACGCAGCAGCCCTCTAATTGGTGCGCGTCAGCACGGTGTTGAAATGCATGGGCATGTTCGCATTTTGATGGTATGGGGAAATAGGAGTCCATCTCAAGAGGAGGGGTTGAGCTTGCTCAACGATATCGTTTTGCCCCGATGACTGTCGCTTAGCGTTGGCGACATATTATGCTACTACTGTACTCTGTCTAAAAAAACAATCGACATTGAGGTTTTAAAAAAACAAATTTTGGACGAATATCATCGTAGAAATACGCAAAATCGTTTTTGCTCGTAAGTTGTGGTATTTATCATTACCCTGTAGTGACTTTATCTCTTCACTTTTTGATTTGTAAAAAGTGGTGCTAGAAGAGAAAACCCCTCGATTTTTTGCACTGCATATAACTTGGCAATGCTTTTATTTTACGCGAATTCACAAGGATATTCGAGTTCAACTGGCTTTTCTAAATTTATTCTTACTCAGGTAGTTTGATAAATTACCGCTCAAATTTAAAACCTTTATGTATAAATCGATCAATTGATCGTTTCCGCGTTCCCCTATAAAAACACTGACAAAGTGACTATAGCTTCTCGGTCCCTAACGCTAACTATCACCGCCTCTCTCGCTACGCAGTTCAGCAAGGGCGATGCGAAGATCTGACTGTCAATCTCCCCTTGCTCCCACTGCCCTCCGTGGCTGTTTCTGTTGAGTTCACATTGAATTGCCATTTTGTGCTTCGTCGTGGTGTAAATCAATTTTATTGCCTTTGAGTCACACCTGTGTGGGGGGAACACGGATATGGTCGCGTGCTGCTATAGCAAGCCAGCACGCCTCTTCTTAACAAACACAACAATGTTGCTTCTTATGTCGCTGACGCTAAGCGACAGTCATACAGGCAAAATGATATCTTTGAGCAAGCTCAACCTCTCCTCTCGAGATAGACTCCGATTTCCCCAAACAAACCACCCATTTCGCGCCACATCACATTTCAGACGATTTTGGGGAGTGAAAGAAACTTAATTTAGTATGCCTTTTGCGTTCTGTTTTTTACGCGCGAAAATATTAGCGATTTTTTCACGCTCGTTGTACTGCCAATCATTTAAATCTAAGCGTATCAGTAGAACCGCCATGGCGGGTGGTAATTCCGAGAAAAACATTATATTGAGCTAGAATTGACAAATAGAGCTAATTTTTCAATCGTTCTGTTTTTTTGGCGCGTATTGTTCGAGTGAGAGCACACTGGGAACAATTTGGATTGTCGCAACAGGACTTTGTTCAATTTCCACCTTTCAAACTTTTGTGGACATACTGTAACTTAAATTTATGTAGAAAAATATTACTATTATAAATAATGATATTCTACCACTGAATTTCAGATTCAACAGATACAATGTGACGATCTTGTCTTTTTAGGTCGTTTGTCGGAATGTCCTGTAAGATTGACTTCTCAACCAGAAAAACAGTATATTGTCTGATTTATATATGGCTGATACAGAAGAGGCCGATTACAAAACTCACTCCACTTGACACAGACCGACTTCGAGGATGTGACTAGGCTCATCTGTGGCTCGTTATAGTATCGTGTAGGCGTTTGGCATTGTCTGTTACGCGCAGTACTAGTAATGGTAACACATGCTGCCTTAAAAAACGTAATTTATGGCCAGCCACTTTTTAATAAATTTGTATAAATTTGAATAACGTCCAGCAGACTCCACACTCGAGGTTGCAAACAACACCGTTGTTCATGCGCGATGTTGGTACATGTGCTTACAAGTTTTTATCTCATTTGAGCTTGTATTGACAATCTTTGTTTTTTGGGAATGACATCGAAGCCATAAGTTTACTGAGCAAAGGTGTCATGAGCATATTGCTAATGAAAATCTACATATTACATATGCGTGACGCTTGCCAACCTTTTCATGTTGTACTCAGCCACCTTATAGCGGCTGTATCCACACACCATTGATTAGCGATTGAGTTGTGTCAGCAATGCCAATGCAGAGCAAAACGTTCATGAATACTGTGGAAATCGCCTTAATATCCAGTCTCTAAGCCAACCACGCGTTTTGACTTTAGGTGGATGACGGACATGTACGAGCACTACGCGCCACCGACTCAGCGAAAGAGCCAGGAGGGGCTGCAGAGGGCGTTCGGAGCCCTCGTCAACACCATGGGGCTCCTGTGTGGCGACATCAGTGGTTGGGCGCGCGCGGCTTCGGAGGATTCATGCAAGGCCACAACTGAGGTGCTCGTCGGTATACACAAGAAGCTGAAGTCGCTTGTGCGCCAGCAGCAGGAGCAGGGCGTGCGTTTGACATCACTGGAGAAGACATTCGAGAAGGCACTCGAGAAGGATCGCCGCAACGATTACACCAAAGATGAAGAAGAGAAGCAGCCCAAACGCAAGCGCGAGCGTCTAGCGGGCGCGCTGGAGGTCGCGACGACATGTGAGAAACTCGAGCTGAAGATCAAGGCACTGTCATGGCTCGGGAAGGGGCTCACGGTCGACGGTTCCAATCTCGCGAGTTTGATGGAGTCAGCTCCATGGGCTCCTGAGCAAGTAGGTACCAAGCTCAAGAAGTGGATGGCGAAATGGGAGATCGCACTGCCGAAGAAGCGCGAGTCCACGCGTGAGCTCACACAGGCGGAGCCTGACGTGGTGTGTGAGTTTTGCTGGCTCCACTCCTATGTTGTACCATTCGACGTCGCCCCGCCACTCCAAGTTCTCAAGACAACCAAGAAGAACGTGAAACTGGTCCATGAGTGAATTGAGAATTGGATCCAGCTCGAGGATTCGATTCGCAAAGTGTTTCCCCGTGAGTTCGGCGACAAGGAGCTTGCCGAGCGTGCGAAGCGAATCGAGCATGTCGAGGTGCCGAGCGCGAAGGCGAGGAAGACGAGAGGGAAGCGAAGCACGGGCATGACGACGAGTATGGCGACGAGTGCGACGATGGCGGTGGGCCTGGTAAGGCGCTTGCCGAGGTGTAGAACGAGGAGCTGCCGTCACAGCCATCACAAGACGACGAGTCGGAGCAGTCGAAGCAGTGGACGGAGCAAAAGGATAACGTTGGTAATACATGTATTCGATTACAGTCATCTTCTATTGTTCAATGCTTGTCGTCTTCGAGGTCTTCTATGGGTTTCAAGCTGCGCATGCAACATCGTAATCGGCATTCATGCAGCTCGGAGTGGGTCTAGCCGCTCTTTAAGCGCTTGGAACTGCTCGATGCCTTGCTCGATGATTCTCTGGAATGCTTCATGGCTGCACCTGGTTCCATCCGCCCTGTCTGTAGTGTTCGCGTTCACATAAAATCAAATACATTTTTGATGTGTCATGACCTGGTTGGCAGAATGCAATAATTACATTAGAAAATGACTGACAATAGATTAAACTATGACAAGAAACTAGTGTTCTTGTTTTCTGTCATGGAGTGTAGCTTCGAAGTGCGCTCGATGGGCATGAACCGACATGGATCAAGCACGGTTTTCTCCCCTTGGAGAAGCAGCTTGATCAAATGTTGCAGTCAAAGTTAAACCCGTTATGGACGTGTGCTGTTGTGAAGCTTTGGACAGCAGTAAAACACCATTGTGCTATGGTCTTTCTATTTGCGAACAAACGAATCGATTCCGTTTATCATCGTTTGAAACGTTGATCAAAATAGACGATTTGTTATTTGCATGATGTCGCTTTAAACACAATGTCGATCGATTTACTGATTTTCCTGGGGTAGTGGGAACCCATCGATTTCAGTTGTGACTACATAAAATCATGGGGTATTTTCATCTCAAAACCTTTTATCCCGCTTGAAGAATTTGGTACTAATCAATAATTCGCTTACACAGACTTCCCAAATTGCATGAAGAGCAAAAAAGGATTAAAATATTATTGCCATTATTTATTATCTCAAATAGCATAAAAAAGAAAACGAGAGGTTGCCTTCACTATTCCGGGAAAGACAGATCATAGTAGTCATACACATTAGTGTACTGTTTAGAAGCGCTATATTTTGCAAAGATAGATAAAACATAAAGAAACATTCATTTACAACTACATAGGTCGGGAAACGCTGTAAATGTTACGAAATGGAATTGATCTGTGTTTTCACCGCGTTGAAAACTTTGATTACGGTATGTGGAGGGTAAATTCAGACCCGAATCGATCCCCGACTGGACCTTTCATGTTTGCGAGCAAATCTATTTACACCCCGTCTCTGAATCAAGGAGACCAAAAATTTCCGACGAAAGAAAAAAACATCATCAATTCTAGTTCAATCACGACGAATCTTTGCGTGGAGGTGTATGTGATGATGTAGGCGTGGGCGCATCTGTTCGCAACTCAATAAAGCATCCAGGGAGGCAGCATTTGAATTTTACGATTTTTCAGAATCTGTGAAATTACCACTTTAGGCTTCTTAGGTTCGGGAAATCAAGTTATTGGATTCTATAAACCAGTCCATCTTATTAACCGTTATAAAACGTACATGGTGAACGACATGCGAGTTTGATCACTTGCACTGAGCCCTAACTTTCTCAGAAACTATCAGTGGGCGAAATATGGCAAGCCCGTTAACCGGACTGGCATTAATTAATGACCTTTCTAAAGCAATTGGATAAAAATCAAATGCATACTGTTTGACGGACTATGACAATATTTCCTTTTCAAAACGATAAAAACCGATTAACATTAACGCGCTCCTCTCTGTACTACAGTTTGGAACGCAAAACTTTGTAAAAAGAGTAACAATAAAAAGAATCACACGTTCACCTATATTAACCAAAAAATGTATTATAATTGCTGTACTGGTATTTATTACTAACTGGGTTCGAACTGTGCTTACGGACTGCGTTTGAAACTTTGACATTTCTATACCGTATGTAGACACTATTTAGTTAGCAGTAAGGTTGAGTGCACGCGCTCGTGCGAATCGCGTTGCATGGAAACAACGCGTTGCGTGCGAACATCTCGGCATTTTCGTGGTCCACCTTTCTTTTCGTTTCGCGTCCTGTCGACGATCGGCGCGTCATTTAATCCAATGTTTGTCGGTTTTCCCCATTAGGTAGAGATTCCGCATCGGTCTCCTCCAAATTTGGCGAGATCACCACCGCATTTTGATTGCAAAAAATCGTCTCTGGTGTGGGGAAAGTGTTGTTTGAGCGAATGGAAAAGAAGCGGTGCAAGTGTCAGGTGGTGGAGTGCAACTGTTTGTGTTGGTGCCACCTGGTCAAATGATACACCTTTTTAAGTTCCGTCCCAGAAATTCAAACTTCAGAGCCAGAAAACGAAAGGTCCGTCACATAAATGCATAAATACGTCCCAGAATCCTTTCATAACGAAACGAGCCCCAAAAAAAGATTTGCGAGTTCAATCGAATTTAAGTGAGAAGAATACATGGCTGGTTCTCGCGGCGAGTGCAATGAGTTTATGCGGCGCTTGTTGCGCAAAGTGAGTGAGCAACACAACCTGAGTTGCTGCGTGTTTGTCCTTACCACTTCACTCAAAGACTGAAGTTGTCTTTGGTGAGGACGAGTTCGACTCGCTCCATATTCGCCTATGCTAAATCCGACAGAGAATGTCTTCTCGACATTCAAATCGGCTGTAAAAGCATATCTTAGTGCGCGCAGAGCTGCTATTCTCTGTACTCCTCCTAACATCACCATCAAAGACCACCAGCTAAGCTACCTCATAGGCGCTGCCGAGACTCCAATGGACGAAGTCGTCACGGAGCGCTTGTGTGCCCATTGCGAGTCGCACACTCTGACGTTCGTTCACGATGTAATCGGACTGCGTGACATGCCCGTAGGTCGATAAATCAAATGAAAAGAGTTTTCAGATTTGCCATTGGTCAATTAACAGAGTGTCTGGGATGGAAGTATTCGTTTCTGTGACGGAAGTTTCGTTTTCTGGCTCTGAACTTTGGTTTTCTGGGACGGAATTTAAAAAGGTGTAGTATAGCAAGAGCAAGCATCCATGATAGAACGACACGAAGTTCCCAAGCATCGTTGTGCCACCGCCTTCAATGGAGTGTGCGCGTTCGGCGCAAGCTTGACGATGTGGTGGTGGTCATCGCAAAAGCAAATAGCGGGGTGACTTTTAGCGTGGTCGGTGCGAGCGACCCCGGCTAAACTCAAAATGCAGTTCTTTTAGGTCAATATTCCTCGCTATTCGCTCATTTAGCGTGATACTTTTAGCGAGACTGGTGCGAATGCTCAAATGGTTCCCTTGCCGTATGTAGACAATATTTAGTTTTAACTAATAATATAATCTTAACTAATAATCTTATTGTTAAAACACTAAGACTGACTGCATGCGATTCGCACTCTGCTCGTTCGAATCACGTTGCGTGCGAACATCTTGGCCTTTTCGTGCTCCACTTTTCTTTTCGTTTCGCGTCCTGTCGACGATCGGCGCGTCATTTTATCCACTGTTTTGTCTTCTTTTTAGGCATTTGGTAATAAATCGGTCAAAATTCGAATCTTCTGCAAACTAAAATAAACACGACCAGGAATGCATGCGGATTACAAAAAGAAAGTAAACCACGGATCTGGTTTCCGTTTGCAATAAAAATTTGTGAGAACCAAGAGTGAATTTTACATAGTTTCCTTCTCACTCGAATCTTTCGCAACATTATCAAAATATACCGGCCGGCGAAATGTCCTGCGGCTGTGGTCCACCCCACAAAAGAAGTCCCGCACCCACTTTCCCGACTTAACACGCAATTCCAAGCCATTCGTGAGAATGTCCGAAGGTAGTCCGCAATGGAATGCCCATCAGTTTGAAAAATCGCACACTTCTGTCCGTCGCAGCTGGACGCCGCCACTTCCGGTCGCTCGGTCCCCATCGCAACCAGCAGCGCTCAGCGATGGATGTGGGCACGGAGGTGTGGGTGAAGAGCGCGACGCCCGCCGTGTGGCTGCCGGGCGTCGTGGTCGAGTGCCAGGCCGCGGGCGCCATCAAAGTGCAGCTCGAAGGCGGCAGCGGCGGCGGCGTCGTCACGAGCGTCGTCTCGGCCGGCGACGCGTCCGCGGCGGGCGTCGACAGCGCTGAGCTGCACATCCGCAACAAGGAGCGCGATGTGGACGCGCTCGCGAGCCTCACGGGGCTCGAGCACCTGCACGAGCCGGCGCTGCTGCACGCGCTCAGCGAGCGCTTTGCGCGCGACCGCATCTACACATCGATCGGCGACATCCTCGTGGCCGTGAACCCGCTCAAGCCGCTCGCGCTGTACGCGCCGAGCGCGATCGAGCGCTACAAGCGTGCCATGTACGCTGCAGGCGGCGTTGGGGGTAACGCTGGGGCTGCTGCAGGGAGAGAGACGCTGCCGCCGCACGTGTTTGCGATCGGCGCGCGCGCGTTCGGCGGGCTGCTCCGGCGCGAGCAGCGCAACCAGTCGATCCTCGTGAGCGGCGAGAGCGGGTCCGGCAAGACCGAGTCGACCAAGTTCCTCATGCAGTTCCTCACGTCGGTTGGGAGCGACTCGGGGGCGGCGTCTGATGACGCAGCAGCGTCGAACGCGTCGACAGGCAGCAGCAGCGGCGTCGTGGCGATCGGGCGGCGCATCCTGCAGACAAACCCGATCCTCGAGTCGTTTGGGAACGCGCAGACGATCCGGAACGACAACAGCTCGCGCTTCGGCAAGTTCATCAAGCTCCAGTTCGGCGCGCAGCACGCGGTCGTGGGTGCCGCGCTCGCGTCGTACCTGCTCGAGAAAGTGCGGCTGATCCACCAGTCGCCGGGCGAGCGCAACTTTCACGTCTTCTACGAGCTGCTCGAGGGCGCCGACGCCGCGCAGCTCGCGGCGCTCGGGCTCGAGCGCGGCGCCAAGTACGAGCTCCTGAACGCGTACGGCGGCGCTGGACCGACGGCGACGGCGGCCCGGCGCGGCGCGCAGCAGCAGCAGCAGCAGCTCGCACAGCGGTTCGCAGCGACGGTGCAGGCGTTCGAGGACACGGGCGTGGCGCGCGACGAGCGGGACCTGCTCTTCCGGGTGCTCGGCGCGCTGCTGCACCTCGGGAACGTGAACTTTACGCTGGTTGGACGAAACAGCGCCAGCACCAGCACCAGCGGCGGCGGCGGCGGCGCTACTGACAGCAGCAACAACAACAACGACGACGACGCTCGCGTCGAGGCCGCGACGGTGACGGCGGCGACACGGCACCATTTTGACAAGTGCGCCGAGCTGCTGGGCGTGTCCGCGGCGGGGCTCGAGTCGCTGCTGCTCACGCGCGTGATCACGGCCGGGTCCGAGGTCATGGTGCTCCAGCAGAGTGCGGCGCAGGCGAAGGACGTCTCCCGGTCGCTCGCCAAGGCGATCTACGGCCGCGTCTTCTCGTGGCTCGTGCGCCGGCTCAGTGACGGCATCAACTACTGCGACAGTAGCGACAGCAGTGGAAGCGGCGGCTCGGACCCGGACGTGTACGCCTACGACGACGACTCGGACGCGCATGCGGTCCAGACGATCGGGATCCTCGACATCTTTGGCTTTGAGAGCCTCGCGCAGAACGGCTTTGAGCAGCTCTGCATCAACTACGCGAACGAGCGCCTGCAGGCGCAGTTCAACGACTTTGTGTTCGTCAAGGAGCAGGACGTGTACGCGGCCGAGGGCATCGACTGGCGCTCCGTGCCGTTCCCGAGCAACGCCGCGTGCCTCGCGCTCTTCGACGACAAGGCGAGCGGGCTCTTCTCGCTGCTCGACCAGGAGTGCCTCCTGCCCAAGGGCTCGGACGAGGCGCTCAGCGCCAAGTTCTACCGGTACCACGGCGGCGACGGCGCCGACGGCGCGCTGCTCAAGCCGCCGCACCAACCACAACAGCAACAACAGCAGTCGCAGCCCAAGTCCATGCTGCCGCAGCTCGTGACAACAACGGTTGGGCGGTACCTGCAGCCGCCGCTGTCGCCGTCGCCGTCCGAGCAGGTCGAGAAAGAACCCGAACCGGCCGCCGCCGCCGCCGGCAGCAGCAGCAGCGCGACAGCACGGCGTCCGTTCTTCGCGTCCAAGATGGACCGCGTCAAGCGCCAGTTCGTCGTGCGCCACTTCGCGGGCAGCGTCGCGTACCGCGTCGAGCAGTTCGTAGAGAAGAACCTCGACATGCTGCCTGCGGACGTCAGCTCCGTGCTCCACGCGTCCTCGAACGCGATCGTGCGCGCGATCGGCGGCGCGGACGTCGTGGACCAGGCCGCGGACCGCGCGCCGCCCGGCCGGCGCCGCTACTCGCTGCTGCGCGCGCCGAGCGTGTCGGCGCAGTTCAAGAGCCAGCTCGACCAGCTCGTGGACGAGATCGGGGCCACCGAGGCGCACTATGTGCGGTGCCTCAAGCCGAACGAGCTCAAGCGCGCGGGCGTGTTCGACCGCGAGCGCATGGTCGAGCAGCTCCGGTCCGTGGGCGTCCTCGAGGCGCTGCGCGTAGCCCGCGCGGGCTACTCGGTGCGGCTCGCGCACGCGTCGTTCATCGAGCTCTTCGCGGGCTTCCGTTCGCGCGTGGCGCTGAGCGTCGCGAGCGCGCGACGGGCGCCGCAGGCGTACTGCGTCGCACTCGCTGCCGCGCTGGTGCGCGCAGTGCAGCGGCACGACGGCGTGAGCGAACCGACGGCGCGCCGCGGCCTCTTCGACGACACGGCGGCCGACGACATGGCGGACGTGTGCCGTCGCCACGGCGTGCAAGTCGGGCGCTCGCTCGTGTTCTGCAAGACCGAGGCGTTCAACCAGTTCTCGCGGCTCCGGCTCGCACTGCGCACGCAGTCGGCGACGGTGCTGCAGCGGCACTTCCGGGGCTACCGCCGGCGGCGCCGTTTTCAGCAGCTGCGCGACTTTGTGCACCGCATCCAGTCGATCGTGCGCGGGTTCCTCGTCCGCCAGCAGGTGCGGGCGCTGCGGCGCGAGCGCCGGGAACGGGCCGTGAGCACGATCCAGCGGCGCTGGAGGCGGGCGCTCACGCACAACCGGCGCGTCGACGAGAGGGTCCGGCTGTTCCGAGTGCGCGCCGCGTTCACGCGCTTCCGACTGGCGCTCGCTCGGCTGAAAGCACACGGGAGCGAGGGCGACGCGGACGCGGAGGCGGTCGCTGGCGGTGGTGCATCCTCGGGGGACGCGCGGCTTGAGACGACCCAGATGAACGACGCGGCGGCGGAGAAGCCGTCGCGTGCGAAGAGGACGAGCGCGTCGGACAGCGACAGCGACAGCGACAGCGACCGTGTCGAGGCGACTACGAGCAAGAAGGACGACGCGAAGAAGAAGACGCAGCAGCAGGAACAGCAGAAGACAAAGAAGAAGGCGCTGGCGTCTTCGACGACGACGTCGCGAGGCGACAAGCGGCGTGCGCAGCGCGTCGAGGCGTCCGAAAGCAGTTCGTCGTCGTCGTCGTCTCCGTCGTCCGAGGATGCGCCGCGGAAGAAGAAGTCGAAGGCGCCGTCGTCGCGCAGTGAGACGAAGAAGAAGGCGAAGGCGAAGGCGAAGGCGAAGAAGAAGAAGAAGAGCCGCTCCAAGTACGTTGAGGAGTCCGAGAGCGAGTCGTCATCACTGTCGTCGTCGCCTTCGTCATCTGACGCGGCTCCGCGCAAGAAGAAGTCGGCGTCGCGGAAGGGGAAGGGGAAGCGCCGCGCCCGCGATGTCTCCGAGTCTTCCGAGAGCAGCGCGTCGTCGTCGTCGTCCGACGCCGGGCGGCGCAAGAAGAAGAAATTGGTCGTGCGCGGCGGGCGGCACCGTACGCAGCGCATGGACGTATCCGAGAGCGACGCCGAGTCGTCATCGACCGACGCCGGCGCTCGTCGCAAGTCGCAGAAGAAGCCGTCGTCTCGCCACGAGTCGTCGTCCAAGCTGAAGGCGTCGAAGAAGAACAAGAACCATCAGCCGCCCGACGACGCGCGCAACGCGCAGCTCGAGAACGAGATCCTGCGCCTCCAGCAGATGCTCGTCGAGAAGCAGAGCACGCGTGACGCGTCGCGCGTGTCGAGCCGGCGCGCGGCGTACGCGTCGCGTCAGCCGTCGTCGCGGTTCGGGGCCCTGGACGACGCGCCTCGCGCCACTGCGCTAGACTTTCAGACGCGCGCTGGCGGCCGCCGCAGCCTCTCGCTCGACGTGGCGGAGCTCTCGGCCGGGGACGACGAGGACGGCGACGAGGTGTCGCTGCTGCCGCTGCGACGCGCGCAGAGCGTGTACCACGCGCGGGACCACGTGGCGACGCTGTCGCACCGGATCGAGGAGCTGGACGCCAAGTGCAAGTTCCTCGAGCAGCTCGTGGCGCGCAAGTCGTACGACGATGCGTCGGTCGCATACAGCGAGCGGTCGGCCGGCAGCAGCAGCAGCGTCGCCGCGTGGGACGCCCACCCCCACCCCCACCGCCGGTACCCGTCGGTCATCGACACCGCGTCCGGGCCGGGCGACGTTGGCACCGGCGCCGAGATGGACGGCATGATCCGCAGCATCCAGCAGCAGATGGACGCGCTCCGGCAGTCGGTCGTGGCCGCGACAAAGGAGGAGGCGATGGTGGCCCAAGCGCGCCGCGACGGGCACCCGACGTCGTTCTCGAGCTCCCGCCGCACGCGGTCGTCGTCCGCCGCGTCGTCCGGCTCGCTCTCGGGCCTGCTGGGCGACCCGATGCAGTTTGTCTACAGCGGCGGGCTCCTGTCGCCGGCCGAGTCGCACCGCAAGCAGCCGTCGCAGGCGTCGTCCGCAGGCAGCGGCTACAGCGCCGGATCGCTCGGGTCGCTCCCGCTCCGCGCCGCGAGCCTGAGCAGCCTCGGCGGCGGTGGCGGCGCGAGCCGGCCTGCGCCGCGCATCGTCAAGTGGGCGCGGAGCAACCAGTGCTTCGAGTGCGAGGAGCCGTTCAACATCTTTGTGCGGCGGCACCACTGCCGCATGTGCGGCCGCTCGTTCTGCCACGAGCACTCGAGCCGGCGCGTGACGCTGCTCGGCATCGGCTTTGATGACGAGCCCGTGCGCGTGTGCGACGCGTGCTTCGCGGACCAGTGCGAGTTCGCGCAGGACGCCGCGTACGCGTCGCCGTACAGCGCGTTCGCGGGCTACGGCGGCGCGGCCATGGCGGCGCTCGCATCATCACACTCGAGCGCAGCGTGAAGACGACGCCGCCAGGAGCGAGCACGTTGCAAGTAGGCGAGTGTCGTGTAGCAGTAAGCAAGTCGGAAGGCAGGAAGAGAGAGAGCGAGCGGAGTAGCAAGTTTGAGTGGTGTCGTTTGTCTCGAACACCCCTGTGAGAGCTCACAGGGATATGTCTGTGTACCCATTTCCCATGTGGCTGTGTACTCATTTCTCAATTTAGTGACGTTTTGTGCCTGGAGCTACTGTGAACTGGCGGGCCGCCTGCGAGCTCCAGCATGGCGCGTCGGCCTTCCCAGCGCCTCACGCGCTGGCGGCGGGCGAAAGCGAGTGTCCACCGCTTCACCGCGGCTGTCGTTCCGCTTCAGGCAGCGGTGGCGGCCGCTCGAGTGAACCCGAGCCACTCGAACGCGCATGAGGACGTCGCAGCAGTGGCCAACGACAGCACCACTGTACACACTCGCGCTCTCGGCCCGAGCGCTCGGGCACTAAAGGAGAGCCCGGTGGCGGTGGCCAGCAAGCAGACGTTCTTTCAAACGTTCGGCGGGCTCGGCGGGCTGCTGCTGGTCGTGGTCTGCGTCTCCATCGCCTGGACGACATGGCTCATCGTCCTCAACGTTGCGCCGAACGCCACGGCCAACTACCTCATGGACACGATCGAGTTCGACGACGGCTCATTCTGGCTCATCCTCGACCCGGACCCGACGCTCCTCGTCTTGGCGTCGCTGGGGCTCGGCAGCGTGCTTTTCGGGTACTGTTACGCGTTCGCTGCGATGACGGTGCCGAGAACGCGTAGGTTCGGGAGCCGGATGCCTCGCCACCTCGTGTCCGCTGTCGCACGCAGAGTGTTCGGCGAGCGCGTGCTGACAACTTGGAGCACGCTCACAAGCTTCAACGGACCCTACCGCAAGCTCTGGGTGCGAACTTACTGGGCTGGCTCACAGGGCCAGCGGGAGATCGTACTTACCTGTCTGGCTGGATCGCAGAACCTGTGGCTCAAGACCTTCGACTTGGTGCTCCAGGTCGCCACGCTGCACGCCGTCCTCGAAGAGGGGTTCCCGCCCACGCTCTGCTACATGTACGCGGCGCTGATCGCCGCCAACTGCTTCTCGTGCGTCTTCACGATCCTCAGCCACACGAGGCTGACTGCGTTCGCCGAAGTGCTCATCGACACAGTGTACGTCGTCCTCGCTTCGGGTCGGAGCCATCCGCTGCCGAGTCTCATGCACGCGACGCGCTCTGGGTCTCCCCCATCAACAGGTTCGACCTCCTAGTCGCTGTGGTCGCGCCGATCATCCTCCTGCTCTACAGCTACTACAACTTCCACTTCGACCGCAAGGCATTCCGTGCCATCCTGGCGCTCTCCCCGCCGGGCAGCTTCGAGCGCCACGCGCGGATGTCCGCCGATCCGGTACAGGTCACGCTCTTCCTGATCAACTTCAACTCGCTGCGCATCCAGTCCGTGTTGGGCTTCCTCGTCCGCATCGGCATGAACCTGACGTTCGCGTACCGACTCAAGCGCATCATCGAAGTCATGGCGCAGCGCGCTGGGCCCAAGCGGTCCGTGTGCGTCGTGTCGCCGTCGCCGGCGGTCGAACCTCCTCTTGCAGTGCAGAAAGCCGTGTCGAAGCGGGTCGCGCTCCTGTTCCTCGGCCTCGGGTGCGCGCTGTTCGCGTACACGTACCAGTGCATCAGCACCTCGCAAGTATCGTGCTTGCGATACCCGTCGTGCGCTGCGCACGCGCACCGGGCGGTCGGTGGTCGCGGCTTGTGCCCGTGCATCGCGATGATCGATGTCGAGAAGACTCCGAAGACGTACGCCGAGTGGACGAACCCGCTCGACGCGACTGGAACGCTCGCAGAGCTGGCCAAGTCGGGCGACGTCCGAGTCATCGAATTGACAAACCGGCGACTCACGGAGCTGCCAAGAGAGCTGCACGAGTGCGGCGGGTTGCAGCACATGTAAGCGATTCGCTTGGGCTTTAGACTCCGTACGTGTCGCGGTTCGCTCACCACGTGCGTGTGTCTTTGCGATCTGAGCAGATCGCTGCAGTACACCGGCATCCAAGTCATCCCAGACTGGGCGAAGGACTTCGAGCACCTCGAGTTTTTGTACGTGGGAGTGGGAGCGGGGGGCCTTGTTGTGCTTGCCGTTGAGCTCTTGCCGTGATGGCACGAGCACTAACTGAGAACTGCGTTCTCTCGCTGCGCTGTGCCTACGCTGCAGCAACATCGAGGGCAAAGTAGGCGACGTGAACCTTGTCAGCATGCCCACGGATCTGTTCGTGAAGGCCACGTCGCTCACTTTCCTTCACCTTGGAGCTCACTTGTTGCTGTCGAGCTTGCCGTCGTTCAAGCACGCGACAAACCTCAAGAGCATCTCGATCGTGATGATGCCAGCGCTGCAGGAGCTCCCGTCGCTGGCCTCGCTCCGGCATCTCGAGCGACTCGAGCTGTTGAACACTCCAAGAGTCCAGGATATCCTGGGTCTCGGAACGCTGCCCCAGCTGCTGCACCTCGTCGTGGTCAACCTCGGGGCGAGCTGCAACGGGGCGCTCGGGTACTGCGACGCCTCGTGGCCTCTGTGCGTCGATGTCGACTGCTCGGCTCCAGCGCGCACGGCCGACGACGCCACACTGAGCGTCGTGCGTCGATTCCCAGTGTCCGTTGTTGCCATATACCTTGACACGACGGGAATCTTTGATCCACTGACCCAGGAGCAAGTCGACATGTGCGGCGGCGTGCTCTACCGACGATGCTCAGTATCGGGCATGGACACGGGCGTCGAGATCTGCCTGAACGACCGCATGCGCGTGATAGCGTGTGTGGTGTCGCCGACGAC
>SMMQ01002864.1:17526-42815 GCA_008271595.1 [Pythium] brassicae (nom. inval.) | reverse complement strand
GGGGGGGGGGGGGGGGGGGGGGTCTGGGAGGTTACAGTGGCGGTAGCGCTAACGTGGGGCCTGTGGTCGTGCCGACCGACGCGTTTGGACGCGCAGTGCCACTCATCGTCATAAACGCGTTCATGATCGTGCTGGAGCTCATCATGGGGTAGTCGGAGGCACCAGCGCAGCTCTCGTGGATGGAAAAACGACGAACGAGATGCGCGATGGCCCACCCCAATGCGCTGTTGAACACGAGTCCGACAACTCGTGGATCCTGCTTTGTCTCATTGTGACGGTCATCCTGGTGGCGGAAGTACAAGACCAAGGCGTCGCCGCCGCCGCGGAACCTGACGACAACGGACGCCGCCCACTGCGAGCGCACCCAGCACCGCCACCATTCCGATCTCCTGCTTTGCGTATCCTAGTTTCACATGTCTGCACAACGCTCAGTTCATCTCCAGTACGTCCCTCTCCTTCCTACTCCACATTGTCACCTTCCAGGCATTCCGCTCGCTTTCGCTCCTGCTCGTGTCGTTCTTCGCTCTCCATCCCTCTCCACAGATTAGAAACGCCCAGGGTTGCATGCACAGTATTCCGAGTGAGTGAGCTGACTGCGTATCTGATTGTGTTTGCTGCAGCTTCTTTTCGCTGCTTCCTCACACGCGCCAGCAAGAGCTAATGGTCGGCCGACGGACAGCTGCAGTCGCTCGTCACACTCCCTCGTCCGAGTCATCGTCGTCCTCATTCTCGCCCACACGCGCTGCTCTCGGCTTTGTGTTCTTTTCAATGTCGTCGTCGTCCGACTCGACTTCGACGTCGTCCTCCGAGGACGAGTCCCGCGACGCTACCGTCATCTCGAGCCCCGTGCCGTCGTCCGTCATCGGCAGCTGCAATCAATCGCAAAGACACGATCAACACGGGGGTTAGTTGGTTGTACCTCCTTGCCCCCACCCGGCATGTTGCGCTCGCGACGTCAGCTCCCGAGCAGCCCCACCCCCCACCCCTCCGCACCTGCATGGAGAACGCAAACTGCGAACTGTTCTTCGTTGGGCGCCAGATGAAGCACATGGCTGCCGAGACGATGAAGTTCAGCACTGGCCACGCCACGAGCTGCATCCACTCCCACTCGACATCCCACTCGAAGACGCCAAAGCGGCTGCTCAAGCGCAGCAGCACGAGCGAACGCCCATTAGTCAGTCAGTCACACACTCAGGTCCAATTACCCAACCATTCACCCAACCAATCAACCACCCATGCGCACCTGCACACAGCGACGACCGTGAGGATCGTGAAAAACAGGATGAAGCTCGCGAGCGCCCACGCGAGCGACTTGTACATGCCGAGCTTCGCGAACTGCTTCTGGTCGCTCAGCTGCTTGAGGATGCGCTCGAGCGAGAAGTGGATCCACATGATGAACGCCAGGTTGCACACAAGCTGCACGAACGACCACACCGTCGGCTTCTGGCGGAATTCGGCGCCGCTCGACGTCCCACGGGTCACTTCGTCGCCGACCCCGGACACAAAGTACGCGAGCGACACGAGCGAGACGGCGACCACCTCGCTCGTCGCGAGGCGGTTGCGCACGATGCCGTAGCCCAGGCACACGACGAGCAGGATGCCGCGCGCGAGCGTCCGGACGAGCGCCTGCGTCGCCACCACCCACCACCCACCACCCAAGCAAGCGACCAGTAAGTTCCAGTGCTTCTCAGTCCATCACCCCAGCACACAGGGCCGCCGCCTACGCACATCAAAGATCACGGCGACGAGGAACGTTGTCGGGTACGGGCAGCACACGGGCTCGCCGGTCTTGTTGAGCCGATAGAACGCGTAGAACCAGACGCTCGAGGTGACCGAGCCCATGCAGAGCACAAAGAGGATGCCGTAGTGCAGCTGAATGACCTGCTGCCGGTGGCGGCAGAGCAGGACCGCAAAGAACACGTCGAGCACGACGTAGCCGAGCGAGAGGAAGCCGCTGAACGGCAGCATCCCGTAGAGCGGCGCCGGCAGCAGCCCGTACGGGTTGCGGATCTCCATCGCGCCGGCGAAGCGCAGCTGCTCGGGCGCTGCGTCCTCGTCTGCGCACACGAAGATCTGCGCGTCCGTCCAGCCGCTCCGGGTCACGGGGTAGTCCACCAGCGCGTGGACGCTCGCATTCGCGACCGGGAACGTGAACTTCTTCACGGCCGACATGCCGTCGAAGCGCACGCCCGCCTCTGCGGAGCATGCGAGCAGCTCGATCTTGTCGGCCACGGTCTCAAACACCGCGTAGTTGTCCACGTGGTAGAGGAAGACCACGAGGCGCCAGCCATCCATCGCGCGCGTCACGTTCACGCCGCGCACGTCAAACTGCGACGGGGCACACAACACAAGCACACATACACACACACGCATGCGCGCGCAGTCAGCCAGCAAGCTCGTTTTATATACGATGCAGCCGTCAAGGGACCGCATACCGTCACGGACGAGTTCCCGGCGCGCGAGAGCACGGGCCCGTGGTCGGTCGCGAACATCTTCTCGGCGTGCTGAAACGGCGGCACCCAGTCGGCGTTGCTCGTCACAGGGTACACGGAGGCAGCGGCGCGCGGCGCCAGCAGCAGCAGCAGAAGCGACGGGAGCACGAGCGCGAGGCAGAGCGCGAGGCGGAGCGCGCGCATGGCAGCGGACAGGGAATGATGCGATGCGTGCGGCGCACAGCACGAATTGAAAAGTGGGCGGGCAGGTTTTCGTAAATATCAGCATGTTTGTCGAAAAAAAATTCTGAAAAATGGGTGAGAGAGAGGAAGCAGGCGGCGGTGGGGAAATGTGCGACCAGGACGCGATGGTTTGGAGCACGACCTTCTCGTCGACCTGCTTGTGGCATGTGCTTCCTTCCACACGAATAACTGGTTGTTGGTCGTAAGTTACGTTCGGCACGAAAGGCTCCGGCCGGTTCTCGTGTGTGTGCGATGATTCGCTGTCGGAACGTCATTGGCGCACTCGAAACCTCGGATCTCGTCGCTGTCGGCAGTCCCGTGCTCATGGGAGACCCGACCACCACAGACTACGCGAATAACGAACATGTCCGGCCGGCACTGCAATGTTGACATCATGGTCGCGGAGTTGCTTGGCTGGTTCTTCGTATTCACATTGTCTGCCTGTTTCGTTCATCATCATCTTCGAACCAGAACTGAGCCTGAGAATCGGACAAAACCATAAAACATCCGACAGTTTGGCATTCGCAGCTTTGGTGCCCCCAACGAGCGAGTCGACCCGAGTCGCGAGCTCCACGCGCACGCGATGATGACCTTGCCAGGGCGCCGCCTGATGCCGCGCGCGCTTCTGCTGCTGGCGCTCGCCGCCTTCCGTCGCCAGAGCCTCGCGCTCTCGTCGGTGCACGACGTGCACGGCGGGAGCACGGGCTGCCGCTTCACGGAGCGCATGTTCGCGGACGGCCACGGTCCGTGGGGCCTCGGCGGCCGCGCCACCGTCGCCGTGCGCGCCGACGTGCGCGCGCTGCACGACAGCGAGGTGTCGAGCAGCACCGCGCTCAGCGTGCATCGGCTGCGCGACTACTTTGACTTCGCGGTCGCGGTCGCGAGCTTCACAGCGGGCAGCGCCGACGTAGACGAGCGCACGCTCTGCGCGCGCAACTTTTCGGCGCCGAGCAGCGACGCGGACGCATTCTACGGCGAGTTCCACGCGCTCGACGCTGACAGCGAGCTGCACGTGAACACGACGTTCCACCCGGCGACGAGCGGGCTGCAGGTCGTGCTGCTCGTGCCGTGCTGGAAGCAGAAGAGCGAGTCGTTCGGGTACCCGGTGAGCACGAC
Organism: [Pythium] brassicae (nom. inval.); assembly: GCA_008271595.1. NCBI lineage: Eukaryota > Oomycota > Peronosporomycetes > Pythiales > Pythiaceae > Globisporangium > [Pythium] brassicae (nom. inval.). Next base: position 39,024 of record SMMQ01002864.1, on the reverse strand, counting down.
CGAGTTCGTCACGTACCCGATGGTGGACCCGCTGCTCCACGTCGACGCCACGATCTCGTTCCGCAACCCGTACGGCTTTTTGCCAGCGCTCCTCTTTGGGCTCTTCCCGTTCAAGTGCGTCGAGAGCGGCGTTGTTGGGCGTTGGCTTGCAGAGTCGCGAGAGTGAGTGAGTGAGTGAGTGACTGACCGACTGACTGACTGTGTGTAGTGGAGTACTGTCGCTGCTGTACGGGATCGTGGATGTCTGCTTTATCTTCCTTATCAACCGGTACCGCAAGAGCGCGATTGGGATGCAGTACTTCCTGCTCGTCGTCCTGCTCCTGGCCACAGGTAAGAGTCAGATCGAGAGCGAGAGCTTGCTGCCTGGCTGGCTTACGTTGTGTGCTTGTGTGGCGGAGCGCAGGCGAGTCCGCGTCCTGGTTCTTCACGTACAAGATGCTCAACACGACCGGACAGAAAGTTTGCTGTCCGTTCCCAGTCATGGTCATCGTCTCGACGATCGTCAAGATCACGGCCGGCATGGTGGCGCGCGTGGCGACGACGCTCATCTGCCTCGGCTACGGGATCGTGCGGCCCAGCCTGTCGTGGCCGGAGGTCTTTGTCGTGTCTGGGCTCGGGCTGTGCTACTTTGTGGCGGTTGGGTCGCTCGAGATCAGCCAGATCGTCAACCGGTCGGACGGCGACGCGCGGCCGCCCGCCGTCTGGGAGTTCCTCGTCGTCGTGACGAACCTCTGCTTTGGCGGCTGGATCTTCACGTCGCTGGCGCTCACGCGGAAGAACCTCGCGGCCTTTGGGCAGGTGCGTATCGTGTCGTGTCGTGTCACTGTGAATGCTGAGCGGCGTGTGTTGCGCAGTCTGACGCGTTGTGCTTCTCGTGTACTCACGACGGCGGCAACGACAGACGGCGAAACTGCGCATGTACGCGTGTCTGAGCCACGTGCTGTCCGCCTACGTGCTGATCTCGTTCCTTCTCATGGCGACCGAAGGCGCTGTGTACGTGCTGGCGGGTGGCTCGTCGCTTTCGCTGGCGCTCTGGACACTCGGTCGCTGAACGCTGCGTGCTCTGCCGCTGGTTCTCTCGGACTCGCAGGTACTCGGGCTCGATCATGATGGACTGGCAGCACATCTGGCTCATCTGGGCAGCCAACCGGCTGCTCATGTTCTCCATCCTCGTGGTGGTCACGATCCTCTGGCGCCCGCGCGCCACGAGCCTGCTCTACGCGCAGATGGACCAGGTGCCGAGCCAGGAGCTCGACACGCCGCGCTCGAACGCGTTCGGCATTGAGCTCACGCGCCGCATCGAGTCTGCGGCCGACTCGCCGATCGCCGCGTCCGCCAAGCCGAGCGCTGAAGCCCACGGGCGAGACGCGCTGTAGTGGCGGGCGGACACAGTGGCGACAGAGAACGAGTGCGATCCAAGTGAGCGAGTGAGTGCGTGCAGTTGCGAAACACGATGACGGGTATTTATTCGTTCCACTGTACTTTATGAACAGTACACACTTTGAAGAAGTACTGCGAGTACATCTACAAAGTAGTACTGTACTTACCGTAGTCCAGTTGTTGCAGTGCACCATGGACTACTGCCTCAGTGCCTCCGTCGCGGCTTTGAGCGTCCTGCCGCCATGGGACTTGACGAGGCACCGGCGCTGGGCCTGAGCGGCGGCGTTGCATTGTGGTGGCTGATGTGAGCCGGTGAAGAGAGCGAGTTGCACCTCTTGAGGCGAGTCAGTCAAGCGACTCCCACACAAAAGTGCCCCCTGCTGCGATCCTGCACACGCCTATAAACAAACTGCGCACACATCCATGAGCAGCAGCAGGAGCAGGCACGGTGAAACCAAGAGTGCCAAGAAGCGGGTAAGACGCCGCGCTAAAGCGAGCGCGTGCCACCCCCCGAGCCAGTCGAGTAGCGCGTGCCGACGCCGGCACGCTGGGAATGCTCCACTGACGCTCTCGTGTACTTGCAGCAGCTCTTTCCGGTGCCTTTTGCACACGTCGCCAGGGCTTATCGCACGCGAGCGGCGAAGTGTTCGAGCGGCGAAGTGCGCGAAAGAAGAGCATAGTTGGCGGCGGCGGAGACGCGAGCGCATCGAACTCGCGGAAGAGAGAAGCGAGAGCCCTGCATCCAGCAGCGCCAGCAGCATCGGAGTTTCCTCAATGAGAATCTGGTCGCCACAGACTCCAGCGTAGACGACACTCGACATACCACTCACTCGACTCTCTCCAGCGCCTCGCCCAGCAAAGTGCGCGCGCTTACACCCCGCACGTCCCAGATCGACAGCAGCAACCAAGCGAGCAACAAGAGCCGAGCTCCGGGCGGACCGAGCGCGAAGACGTTCGGGCGCTCGCTGGCTCGAGCCCGACAGAAGAGCGTTCCTTGATGGTCAAGGGACTCAGCCGCCAATCTGTATACCCGATGGAAGCGACCAAGAATGACCAACTCGTAGCCCCCGTCGGCGACAGCGCCACCGCCATCGGCTCTGCCCGCAGCTCGGCGAGCGACAGCGCGTCCCCGGACCGAGAACAGCACAACAGCAAACTTGACAAAGTCGCCGACTTCCACAGCGTGCCGATCTCCGACGCGCTGGACGGACGAACCGCAGGCAGCGCCAGCAAGGCGACGCATATACAGGCGCTCGGTCGAATCGGCCTAGGCGAAGGCGGCGATGGCGTGGTCCTGCCCGAGGGCGGAAACAGCCTGGACAACGACGATCCGGGGTGGAAGAGCGCAGACAGTGTCCAGGGACTCGCATCGGCTCCGCCGCAGCCGGCATCGAGGGCCAAAGGAGGTGGGGGAGGCGGCGGAGGAGGAGGAGGACGGCGGCTGACGTTCGCGGACGAGACCGGCGGCACGCTAGCAGAAGTCAGCTACTCGAACCGGACGCACTACAGCAAGCAGGCAGGCCCGAGCGCGCTTGGCGGCTCCGGCCGCGCCTGCTGCGTCATCAGCTGAGCACTGCGGCGTGTCCAATTTTGAGTAGTTCGCTCGTCGGCGCCTCACTTCCTCACTTCCTTCCTTCCTTCCTAAGAACCCACGAAACAACCACCGCTCCTGGACCCAGACCCACGTCACACGTCACACGCCAGCAGCAGCAGTTCAACCAGAGGGAGCGCGTCCCCTTGATTAGCTCTGTTTAGCTCACAGCAGAAGCCTTCATAGTCGTACGGCGACGGAGAGGGATCAGATCTACTTGCTGGCCTTGGCGGCCTTGTGGCGAGCAATGCGGCGGCCCACACCGCGGTTCTTCTTGCCTCTGTTCTTGCTCTCCTTGATCTGCTTGCGCGACTTCTCGACCTTCTCGGCGAGACCCTGGCGCACAAGGCGGTACTTCGGCTCGAAGCGCTTGGCGTCGTTCACCGAGTCGTACACGAGCGCAAAGCCCGACGACTTGCCGCCGCCGAACGCCGTGCGGAAGCCGTAGAGGAACACCGTGTTCGCGTCCTTCACCTTGTACATCTGCGCTCGCGAGCACACATCACACAGAGCAACGCCAGTCAGCACACACACGCCATGCATACAGGGCAGCAGCGACTCCAGTCCGCACGCGCTTCTACTGGGGGCGGACGGCGAAGTGGAGGGAGAGAGAGTGAGAGAGAGAATGTTGGAGACGCGCTGCTGTCTCTCTCGACGTTCGCAGCCACCACCACCACCGTCTCGACCTGCGTCTCTACGACGACTGAAGCTGTTTTGCTGAAAGCGTCGTCACGCTCGTTCTCCTGTCTGCTGTGGGGTTCCTGTAGCTGTGGTCGCTCGCCAGTCGCTCGCCGGTCCACATTCCCAAAACGCTTCCCAGGGTGAAGATGGGAGGGCCGTAGCGCTTGCACAGTTGATCTGCGCTGCCTGTCGGCTTCGTCGGAGCTCGCGTCGCACTCGGCAGTTGATGTAGTAGTAGTGGTGGTGGTGGTGGTGGTGGAACGCGTCGCGTACACAGCTCTCCTCTTCTCTCTCCGCCTTCGCCCCATCTCTCCATGGTGCTGGCAAACGCACCTTGGTGATCTTCTCCTGGAGCTCCGCCTTCGGCACGTTCGGGCGGTTCGGGTGGAGCACCTCGACGACCTGCGCCAGGCACACGAAGACGCCGTCAGAGCCACCACTCGCCTTCCTGTCGTCGTCGCCATCAGCGTTATCGCCTCCTCCGTACCATTTGGCGGCGCGCGAGCAGCGGGTTGCGCAGGAACTTGCGCGTGCGCACCGTCACCGGGACCTCGTTAGCCATGTTTTCGGTTCTTTTGCTGTGAGAAATGGCAAAGTTGGCGCGCGAGCGAATGGCGCAGGCGCGCCATTCGTTGCCGAGCTTGCAGCCAGTCAACCTCAGTCCCGTGTTTAGAGTCCCTTGCCGTTTATGCTGTCCCGCGTGTCCCGATTTATTCGAAAAGACTTTCGAAATCAATTTGTCAGGGTTCAGTCATTTTGTCCCCCGTAATAGTGACCAATTTGTGATGCCCCCAACAACAGTGCCCGTGACCAAGTTGCCGCAATGCGCGCCTGTGTCGACCCAAGCGGCAGCAGCAGCAATGAGAGCGCGTCCCGGCGCGCCCCACTTGCGCCGCCCGCGCCTGCCCCCGGCGGTGGCGCGCGGCCGAGCAGCAAATTCGGGACGGTGAACTACTCGGTGGAGGAGATGCGGCGGCTCGTGGCCAAAGTGCGCGCCGTGATGCCCGCCGGCGCCGACGACTGGCTGCGCGTGGCCTACGAGTACAACTACCTGCGGCCCGAGGCCATCCCGTACCGCGAGGCCGAGAGCCTCAAGCGCAAGTTTAAGAAAATGTACTGCAGCCGCGGCGCGCGCTTGCCCGCGTACGTGGACGAGGCGAAGGAGCTGCGCCGCGCGCTCTCGGCCCGCGCCGCCGCCACCGCCGGCCCCGCGGAGCCCAAGCTCGAGGAGCCGCTGGCAGCCGCGAAGCCGGCGGCGTCAGCAGACGCAGCGCGCCAGGCGGACAGCAGCGGAGGGAGCGACGCGTGCGCCGCAGTCGCCAGCAGACTCAGCGCCGTGGAGGAGGACGAGTCCCGACACGCGGTGGCGGCGAGTGCGCGGCGCGCAGCAAGCGAGGAGGACCCCGCAGAGCGCGCGGCGGCGGCGATTGCTGCGGCCCCCGCGCTGCCACTGCCGCCGCCCGCTGCTGGGAGCCAGCAGGGCAGTCGCGAGCCGCCGCCTATCGCGCACGCGTCGACCGGGATCATCGCGCTGCTGCAGCACAGCGTCGAGCGCAAGCGTCGCACCGCGGAGGAGCAGGCGCTGAGCGAGAGCGAGCGCGTGCGCAAGGAGCGCAAGAAGCGCAAGGTCGAGCAGGTGCTCTACTCGATCCACCAGGAGCAGCGCGAGCGCGCGCTGCTGAACGCCGACGACGCAGCGGCGCCACCGCCGTCGGGTCCGACAGCTGCCGCGCTGCTGGCGTCCGCGCTCCCGGCGCTGCAGCACGCAGCCGACGGTGGCGGCGGCAGTGACCTGGCGGCGGCTGTGAGCGTGCTGGAGCGCACGCTGCAGGTGCTCGTCGCGCAGCAGCAAGAGAGCGCGGCGCGGCTGCAGCAGGAGCAGGCGCGACGCGAGCGCAAGCATCGGCTCAAGGCGCAGCGGCGGCGCGCGAAGGAGCGGCGGCGACGGCGCGAGACGCGCGATATGATGCGGCTCATGGCGGCGGCGCTGGGCGACACGTTCCCCGACGCGCTGCGGCACCATCTCGCCGCCACGCCATCGTCCTCAGAGAGCGACGGCGACGGCGACGGCGACGGCGACGAGGACGACAGGGACGACGACGACCGAGAACCCAGCAGCAGCAGCACCACCACAAGCGCCACGCTGACAAGCGCAGCTGCTCCTGCTGAAGAGAGTGTAGAGATCCATGCGAACGGCGGGGCCGAGTCCCTCACGCCGACGCCGACGCCCCGAGCAGCTGACGGCAGCGAAGCCGCCGTGATTTAACGAAAGCTGAGCGTGTGGGGGACTGTGGCAATCGTTCATCATCACACGTACTCGCCTCGCCTCGCCCAGCTCGGGGGAGGGGGGGGACCTCAAGCCCCGTCGCAGCCCGCAGACTCGGGGGCGCCACTCATCAGTCGCGCGCCTCAGAAGTCCTGGTCCGAGTCCGAGTTCGTCTCGGAGCCCGAGCGGCCCGAGCCCGAGCGCGAGCCCTCCTCTGAGTTGCCCTCGGAGCCGGACTCGTCGTCGTTGTCGATCAGCTCGGCCGAGTCCGCGACCGAGACCTGGTCCGAGTCCGAGCCGCTCGCGTCGTCGTCGCTCGACGCGTCGTCGCCGTCGCTGCCGCTGTCGTCCGAGCCGCTCGCGTCGTCGTCGTCGTCGTCGTCCGCCGCCGCCTTCTTTGCCGTGCCGGCAGCTGCGGCGCCACTCTTTGCTTTCTGGTTGCTGCTGCTCGCCCGCCTCCCGGCAGCGGCGTCGGCGGCGGTGCTCTTGGCGTGCTGGCTGCTGCTGTTGTTGCCCGCCGCCGCGTCGAGCAGCGAGCCGCCATCGGCCTGATCCTCCTGCTCGCCGCGCAGGATCGCGAGCTCGTCGTCGCGGAACTTCTTCTGGAGCTTCTTGAGCGACCGGTCGTTCTCCGCGAGCTTCTTCATCTCGCGGCTCGTGTGCAGGTCGAGCTCGCGCTGCAGGTAGTCGAGGTTCCGGAACCGCTCGCAGTAGATCTGCCGCCGACACGACGCGTGAGCGCCAGCTCACGACCCACCACCCATCACCCACCACCCACACAGACAGACCGACCGACGCACCGCGTACTGCCGCTCGAGCTCCTTCTCGAGCTTCTCGTACTCGTCCATGAACGCCGGGCGCACGTGCTGGAGGCTCTTGAGGCGCTTCTCGCTGCGCTCAAGGTCGGTCTGCGCCTTCTTGATCTTGGACGCGAGCGCCTTCTCCTCGGCCGCGAGCTCCTCGCACTGCCGCTCCGTGACCTCGACGCTCTCGCGCGTGCTCTGCAGGATCTCCTTCACGCTCCGCTCCAAGTACCGCTGCTCGCTCGAGTGCTCGCTGCTGTTCGAGACCGCGTCGAGGAACCGGAGCGCGAGCTGCCGCGCCTCGCGCACGTCGAGCTCGGCCTCGAGCAGCTCGAAGAGCTTCGCGCCGCTCTGTGTGATGTCGGACGACAGTTGCCGCGTCGCTTTCGGGTCCTTCACGCGCGAGCCGAGCAGGCTCTTCAGCGACACGTCGTCGTCGTCGTCGTCGTCGGCCCCGAGCTGCGCGACGTCGGTGCGCGACGCCTCGTAGAGCACGCGCGCGAGCTTGAGGAGCTCTTTCACGGCGAAGCCGTCGGCGGCGTAGAGCTTCTTCGGGTTGAGCCGGATGCGCGCCTTCGCGAGCACCTCGGACGCGACCTGCGAGAGGAACTCGATGCGGTCGTCCTCCGTGTCGATCTCCTCCGTCACGCTCGAGCGCGGGTCGTACTTCTTGACCATCCAGTAGAGCATGTCGGCCACGAGCTCGAAGTTGGGCTTCCGGAAGCTCTCCAGCGAGACCGGCCGCGGGTACCCGAGCGCGCGCATCATCTCCGTCAGGTTGCGCAGCTCGCGGAACGACATTGTCGCCTTGGGTGGTGGCGGTGAGCGCGACAGCGAGCAAGTGGAGTGCGCGACTACTCGTCGGGGCGTCTACAATTATTGTTGCCCAAAGTATTCGTGCAGAGTTCCCTATCTACAATAATTGCTGTGGAGACCGACCGTCCAGTACTTCCCACTTCACAATCGGCTTCCAGGCAGAAGCGACTGCAATGACGGCGGCGCCTTCCCTTTCGCGAGGTACCTCTCCAGCATGGTCGCGTTGCCAGATACGCCGCCCGTGTGGACGTACAGGACCTCGCGCGGCGGGCTGCTGCCGTCCCCGGCGCCCCGCAGCAGCGCCAGCGCGTCGCCCTCGGCGTCGAACATTGTGTGCCACGCAAAGGCGCCATAGTTGAGATCGAACTCGATGCCCGTGGCGTCCAGCAGCTCGCGGTGCATCGCGACGAGCGGCCACGCGAGCCGCCCGAAGCGCGCCTTGCGCCGCGGCGCCAGGATCGTCGGCAGCGTCAGCGTCCGCGTCGCTCGCTGCGCGCGCAGCCCCGCGTCGCGCTCGACGAGGTCCTGGAACTGCTGCGCCAGGTACGCGGCGTCGCCCACGCACGGCACCGCGAAGAGCTGCGCCGCGTCGTTCAGGTGCTGCGCCAAGTACAGCGCGGTCGTGCCGGTGCCGCAGGGCACCACGACGGAGAAGCGCTGGCCGCCGCGCGCCGCGACGTACGCGTTGAGCTCGTGCGCGAGCTGCGCGAGTCCGTCCCGCGCCTGCGCGAACGCCGCGCCTTGCGGGATGAGCACCGCGCGCTCGCCGGCCGCGCAGCAGCGGGCGCCGCGCGCCGCGAGCTCCGTCGTCGACGCGGCCAGCGCCGCGTACTCTGGCGGCGACAGCGCGACGTGGCGCATGCCGAGCGCCAGCGCCAGCTGCAGGTTCCCACTACTGCTCGTGGTCGCAGCAGCGGGCAGGCGGCTCAAGTACGAGAACGGCACGCGCTTGGCGTGCGCCAGCTGCGCGATCGCCAGCATCGCGTTGCTCTGCGCGCCGCCGAAGCTCACGAGGTGCGCGGCTGCCGAGTGCGGTGAGTGTGAGCGTTGCATTCGCGTCGCGTCGGGTGGTGTGTGAAGGAGCACCCGACGCACGCACTCGCACCTTGGAAGAACGCGGCGTCTTGAGCCACGAACCACTGGAGCTTGCGCATCTGCCGTGATCGAGCGAAAGATGAGGAGCCGGGGTTCTCTGCGTCACAGCTCCCCCTTCCCCCTCCAAGCAGCGCACCTTGTTGCCCGCCAGGTGGAACACGTCGTCCCGCTTCACGTGCACGCGGACCCCGCGGAAGCGCACGCGCGTGACGGGCGAGCAGCGCTGCCACAGGGAGCCATGGCGGAGGCCCTCGGCCAATCCGGTGGTCATGGCCGAAATTATTGTGGTTCTCGAAGTGCCAATAATAGTGTAATTCGCATTTGAATTGGGGCTCACACCCCCGCACACCGACAATAATGGCAGGCGACGACGAGCCTGCGCGCGTGCTGCCGCACGTGTTCCTGGGCAGCAAGGCGCACGCGCGGGACCGCGAGCTGCTCGCGCGGCTGCAGATCACGCACGTGCTGAATGTACGCCGAGCAATCTGCAGCGGCTCTGAACATGGACGAGTGACGTCACGTGTGTGGGGAACGCCCCTGTGCGCACGCAGGTGACGCCGCCGAGGACGGTGGACCCCGTGGCGGGCGTCCCCAACTTTTTCGAGAAGGACAAGACGCTCACGTGCGTGCGTGCGCTGTTGTGTCCTGGAAAGGTGGCAACGTATACGCAATCACCTGACACGGTTGCTGGCGCTGGGTGAATATGAACAGCTACAAGCGGTGCCCGATCTTCGACAACAAGGCGGAGGACCTCTCCGGCTTGCTCGAGGGCTGCGTCGCGTTCATCGAGCAGGCAAAGTACTATGGTAGGACGGCAGCGGCGGCGCACTTAAGGGGGACAGGAGCCTGGGCGCCTATGAAGAGGACGCGGTTGCTGACACTGGGCCAAGCGACGTCGTCATTGCACCCGCTACACGCTGCGCACTCTCTCTCTCTCTCTCTCTCTCTGTGACTTGTGACTGACTCCACGCGTTAGGCCGCATCCTCGTGCACTGCAACAAGGGCGTGAGTCGCTCGAGCTCCGTGGTCGTCGCGTACCTCATGAAGAGCAGCGCCATGGGCTTTGAGCGCGCGCTGCGCTTCGTCGTCGACAAACGGCCGATCGTGAGTGGGAGGAGCGAGCAGTTGATTACGTAGCTGGGCTGAGGACCGGGACACTGAGTCTCTCTCACCATTGGGCTCTCCTGTGTGACTCTGTCTCTCTCTCTCTCTCTCTCTGTCTCTCTCTCTCTCTCTCTCTCTCTCTCTCTGTTGCGAGCTCAACAGGTGAACCCGAACGCGAGCTTCCGGCGCCAGCTTGAAGACTACGGCGAGAAGCTGCGCCGGGAAGCCGCTGCGGCCGCCTCGAAGAGCAAGCACGGCGGTGCAACGCGCACTGTCGGCGTCCGTGGGCCGCAGGGTCCGTCCTCGCGTCCTTCGAGCGCCATTGGGCCGCAGCTGCCGCCGTCCACCGGCGGCGCCAGTGAGAGGGACGCACCGCGTCCGAGTGGGAAGGAGGCGATCGGCCCCCAACTGCCCCCGCATCTGCTGAAGCGACAGCAGCAGGAGGGGGAGGAAGAAGAAGAAGAGGAGGAGGAGGAAGAGGTCGGAGACGCAGAAAACGCAAGCGGCGACCGGGAGGCGGCCATCAGCCCCAGTTTCCCCCCTCGGACGCGCAAGCGGCGCCGCGACGCAGCTGCCGACAGCTCAGACGCAGCGTCGCCGGCCCCCACGAAGGCCGCGCGAGGCGACTGACGAGCATACTCCAAGGAGGGGGTCTAAAGTGCAGACGCACGCACGTTGCGAGGAGCCACACACAGCGGCCGCCATTGAACCAACCAACGCACAGCACAACACAGCGTTCGTCCCTCCCTCGTGTCCTCGATTCGTTGTCCACGTCGCCTCTCTTTCTGAACAGGCGTCGCCGCCTCAAGACGCCGCCCTCCTGTGCTCCCCCTTTTGCTCCTCCTCGGTCAGTATCAGCATGGGCGGCCGCTTCTCACACGTGCACTACCGGGAGCAGGACGCCGCGGTGCTGCCGACCTTCGTGCTCCTCACCCAAGTCTGGTGAGCCGGCAGTCGACTCTCCTGTCGTGGTGGTGTGTTGTGTGGTGTGTGCGTGTGTTCGTAGGTGTGAACTGACTGGCGGATGGCCTCTCGTCCCCCTCCCGTCGACCCCACAGGGGCCTGCGGGAGATCGCGCTGCTGTCCGCCAAGCTGCGGCGCCTCTCGTTCAACTTCTGCCTCTCGCCCGAGCAGTTCGCCGAGCTCCTGGCGCTGCGCGGCAACCCGCTCTTCCGCACGCTGCTCGCGACCTGGTTCGCCGCGTTCCAGAACACGCGCCAGAGCACGGTCGTGAACGGCCTCGAGGTGCTCACGGCGCTCGCGCTCGCGTCCGTGGACGGCAAGCTCGACGACAAGGCCGGCGCCGTGTTCGACGTCTTCGACTTTGACGGCTCGGGCACCATCACGCTCGACGAGCTCTGCATCCTGCTCAAGTCGGCGGTCCGGGGCCTCTCGAAGCTCACCAAGGGGCTCGGCCCTCGCTTCCTCGCGCTCGGCCCCGCGGCCGAGGTCGGCGAACTCGCGCGCCAGTGCTTCCGCGACTGCGACCTCGATGAGGAGCAGGACCTGCCGCGCGAGCGCTTCGTGCTCTGGGTCAAGCACACGCCCAAGATCGTGACCCTCGTGCGGTGCTTCGTGCAGCGCGAGTTCCTGAGCCGCGACGACGCCGCCGTCGCGATCCAGCGCTGCGTCCGCGGGATGCGCGGCCGCCGGGTCGCCGCCGAGCTGCGCTTCGAGCAGCAGCTCGAGCTTGAGCACGAGATCAGCCAGGCAGTGCGTTGTCGAGTGGGCCGCAGCCCACATGCGAGCCCGTCCTGACGTACCCGCTCGCCCCGCCGTGTGTGTGTGTCTGTGTGCGTGTGTCTGTGTGCGAACGTGGCGGCGGCGCAGGCGCTCAAGATCCACGAGGTCGTCGTCGCGCGCAAGAAGCGGCGCGACACGCTGCGGCAAGTCAAGCTCGAGAAGTTCGCGCACCACGGCGCGCTGTATACGTTCGGCTCGAACGCGCGCGGGCAGCTCGGGCACCCGCTGCTCGACCTCTCGAAGCAGCTCACGGCGCCATTGCTCGCCGCGTTCTTCAAGAACAACGAGCTGCGCGTGATCGCTGCGGCCGTAAGTCCCGTGCACGCGTCGGCGGTCACGTCCGACGGGCGGGTGTACACGTGGGGGACCGGCGTGCCGGGCGCCTTTGGCTTCATCTGGAAGAACCACCTTTCGGGCGCGTCCGAGGCAGGCGTCATCTCGCCGACGGCCGGCGCGTCCGCGGGCTCACTGCTCAGCGGCCACGTGCGCAAGGTTCCGACGCGCGTGGAGGACCTCGACGACGTGAACGTCGTGGTCGTGGCGCTGGGCAACCACCACTCGGTGGCGCTGAGCGAGCGCGGCGTGCTCTTCACGTGGGGCTCGGGCGCCTTCGGGCAGCTCGGCCACGGCGACGTCACCGGCGACGCGAGCGACATCTTCACGACGCAGTTCGACCAGCACACTGGGCGCGAGTACCCGTGCGTGGACCTGCCGCTGCAGCTCGACAAGAGCTACTTCGAGGAGATGCGCGTGCTCCAGGTCGCGTGCGGCTACTACTTCACGGTCGCGCTCTGTGAGGACGGCAGCGTGTTCACGTGGGGCGAGGGCTCGGACGGGCAGCTCGGGCTCGGCTTCGCCGACAACTTTCGCGTCGGCTTTCTCGACGAGCACATCCACGGGAGCAACTTCGTGTACATGCACTCGCCGACGCGCGTGGACGAGCTGAAGGAGCCTGTCGGCAGCGTCGCGGTCGGCGGTAACCACGTGTTCGCCGTCGCGCGCGACCACCGGAGCGTGTTTGAGTGGGGCGCGTGGCACCGCCGGGGCGGCGACATCCAAGAGAGCTCGTTCGCGCCGCAGCGCAACGCGGAGCTCAGCGCGCTGTACGTCGACCGGGTCGCGACGGGCAAGGAGCACACGCTCGCGACCGCGGGCCGCGTCGAGTTCACGCTCACGATCCAGCAGAAGCGCCGCGAGGACGACGGCGTCGTCGTGAAGGCTTTCGGGCTTTGCGCGCGCTTTGGTGCTCAGCCCGTGGGCCTCGCGCGAGCCGTATCAGGTGGCGTCTGTCCCCTTGCCCACGCATCGTCAACGGTCTCGGGGCTCTCGGCGACAAGCAGTGCGGCGGCGGCGGCGGCGGCGCTCGGCGTGATCGTGTACGACCGGACCGACTCGCACATCCGCTCGAGTCTCTCGCGGTGCATGGGGAAGGTGGTGCTCCTGGACCGCGGCACGCCGACCGGACACTGGATCTCGCTCTTCGCGCGCGCGTCGTCGTCGCTGCTCGAGATCCCGTGCGTCCCGGCGGCGTTTGGCCCCGCGCTCACGGAGACAGGGGTGAGTGCAAAGCTGTTCCACTCCCCCGAGAAGCTCCGCTGTCTGCGGCTCTACGTGCGGCCGGACGAGGTCGTCGGCCGGATCGTCGTGCTCGAGTTCGACCAGGACGACATCCGGTTCGAGGCGGACGACCTGGAGCTGGGCGAGATGATCACGATGATCATGGTCGCGCTCGTGGAGAAGGTCAAGGACGCGCAGGAAGCCGGTGCCGCCGCGGTCGTGGTCGTCTTTGACTTCCTCGAGGCCGACCCGTTCGCGCTCGAGGCGAGCGAGGACGACGCGTTCGAGTTCCTGATCCCGACGGTGATGGTCCGCAAGAGCCACCACGGCGAGCTGCTGCTCGAGCACATTGCCGGGAGCACCAAGCCGTGGGGGATCCTCTCGTTCAAGGACGACATCCTCGGCAAGCAGGTTGAGGATACTTGATACTGAAGCGTTGGCGTTGCGTCGAGGACTGCTGCTACCCGACTGACTGCCTGGGCCTCAGATCCTGACCGCCCAGAAGCTCGGTGCCAAGGCCGTCGTGGTCTGCCAGAATCGGATTGAGCAGGAACCTGCCCGAGTGAAGACGTCGCTCGTCTCCGAATCGACGGCCGGCGTGAAGATCCCGATCGTTATGATCTCGTTCGAGGTGCGCTCGCTGTTGCCTTGCAATCAACACTCGCACATGAGTTACAAGCTGACTGAGCCCCTGCTGTCATCGATGGATGCGGTACTTGAGCAGGACGGCGAGAGGATGAAAGCGGCCTTAGCAGGCGCCGACCTCGAAGACGCAGTCGGTTCCGTTGGACTCGCAGGGTTCGGCCACCTCTACGCGTGGGGCTACGGCCAGAACGGGCGTCTCGGACTGGTACGCTTGTTGTAGAAACACAGAGCTCGCGTCGACTGCTCACAGTGCTGGCGCTCGCCCCTGTCGAATTCAGGGCGACACAGAGAACGACGAGGTCTTCGAGACGGGCTTTGACGGCGCGCGGCAGATCAGCTACCAGTTTGTGAGCACGCCCGAGCCCGTGGCGGCGCTCTTCGACAAGCAAGTCACGTTCATCTCGTGCGGCGAAGAACACTCTGCCGCAGTTACGAGTGCGTTGTGTCGTCATTCACTGCCTCCGTCCTTGGCAAGGCACGACGGTCGTCTTGAGACTTGCGATAGGAAGTGGCGCTGACTCCGCTTTGCTCGCTTGTGACTGCGTGATGCACGCTGGGGATGGGCCGTACCAGGCGAGGGCAAGCTGTACTGCTGGGGTTGCGGCCGCGACGGCAAGCTCGGCAACGCTTCGACCGACGACGAGTTCTATCCGTTCCAAGTCGATTCGCTCTCGTCCGTCCGCGTGGCGAGCGTAGCGTGCGGCCCGCGGCAGACCGTGCGTGTGTGCTGCGATTGTGCTGCGTACTGGGGTTGCTGCAAAGGACAGTGTGCACGTGCTGATGGTTTACTGTGGCGGATCAGTTCGTCGCGACCCACAACCCATCGATCTAGCAGGACCGGAACAAGCTGAATCGAGTGCCGCGAGTGGATCCTGGTACCTGTCAATGAAGGCAGCCCGTGGCGGGAAGGCGCGAGTCGCCGCAACGTGCCCTTGCAGGCGAGCATTCTCTGCTTTGATCGGTCAGCTCTTGCTGGAAGCGCACCTGCTCCGCTTGCAATGTGTTGTTGTAGACGAGTGTGTTGTTGCGCTGTGAGGTCGACCAGTTCTTGACGAAGGCGCTCCTGCTCCTCTCGAGCTGCACGTTGCTGTCCTTCGCCCGACACGGGGTGGTGTCTGTAGAGGTAGCTTCGGGTAATGAATGTGCGCGCTGTTGAGGAGCGCGTGGATGGCAGCAGGACCGAGGCGGCGCTCCGTCGCCAGCCACTCGGCTGCACCAGAGCCGCGCGCACAGCCTGCACCATGGGCAATGACTTCGAGAACGGAGCGCATCGTCTCGATCATGGAGCCCGAGCCATTGCTCGCGTCTCGTCCAGCGTGTACCTCAAGGAGATGTCAAGTGTTGAAACGTGTTGCGATAAGATCGAAGAGTCGAACGGGACTCCCGAACGAACACGCTCGTGCGCGCTTTCTCGTTCACTTCCTCCGTGGTGCTCGTTGGAATCCCGACACAGAAGAAGAACCGGCGAGGCGCCGCGTACTGCGCACAGGCGCGGCTTCTCAAACTCACGAGAGAACTGCTCGGCATTCTCTGGCGATGTCTCGGTCTGGTCGCTGACAGCAGCGCGGGACGCCCCGGACGACGTATCCGACGTGGTGCTCGCCGTGCAGCGGATTTGTCAGCGACCATCCCGAGCTCCGTCGTATTGTACCGCTCCAAGAACATCTGCCCCGTGAGCGCGTGTCAGCGCGTCAGGATGCCATCCCAAGGACGGACATTCGGCGCGCCATCGAGCCGCAAACTGCTAGACGCAGCCCCCGAGCCACTTTCATCGCTCTGTCAATGTCGGCGTCGTGACTGTTGCTACCGCGGCTGCTGTGCCTTCAAACAGCACGAACACAGTCGGCACCGCCTTGAGCATCGTCACGGGCATCGCAGCCGCGTCCGACGCAATGAACTTCGACCCTATCAAATTCGGCGGCCCGCGCTGTGTATGCAGAGCATGTTGGCGCGTTGCGGTGCAGCCCACGGCACAGGTGAACAGCCTCGTTGAGATCGTCTTGACCTTCTGCACCCAGCCAAGGCAGGAGCGCGATGCGAGCAACATCATCCTACTGAAGTACTACCGGTAGAACTTTGTTTCAGGGAATTAACACAAGAGAACTCACTTTCTGTGCACTGCACCGGGTTTCTAAGTGAAAAAAGGGTTTCTAAGTTTGAAATTCTCACTCCGTTTCGACATAAAATCAGTGGCTCGCATTTTCCCTGTCGACGTACCCACACGAAGAAGCCGACAAGTGGTGGTGGTGAGTGGTGACGATGCCTCCGCGTGGTGGCAAGAAGAAGGGGCGTCGCGGCGACGACTCGTCGGACGAGGAGCGCGCGCCTGCGCCCGCGCCCGCGCCTGCGCCCGCGCCCGCGCCCGTGGTGGCCGATAAGAAGGAGAAGCGCAAGGAGAAGGCGAAGGCGAAGAAGGGGCAGTCGGCGGCTGCCAGCGACGACCACGAGCAGCAGCAGCAGCAGGCGGCGGCCGCAGAGGAGGCGGAGGAGGAGCTCGACCCGTACGCGCAGGTGGCGGCGGCCGCCAGTAGGAAGAAGAGCAAGAAGAAGGAGAAGAAGGCGGCGAGCAACCGCTTTGCGATTGCGAGCGACGACGACGACAACGACGAGAACGAGGAGAAGGAGCAGCAGGCGGACGAGGCGGACGAGGCGGAGGACCCGTACGCGCAAGTGGCCGCCAGCGTGAGTGCGAAGAAGAGCAAGAAGAAGGATAAGAAGAAGAAGGTGGCGTTCGCAGCGTCCGACAACGACGAAGAGCAGGAGGCAGAGGACGAAGACGCGGGGGCGGCGGAAGCGCCAAAGGCGGCGGAAGCGCCGTCTGTCGCGGTCACCGACGCGGCGAAGAAGAAGAAGAGCAAGAAGAAGGCGATCGCGATGGATCTGTTCTTTGACCAGGAAGCGGACCCGGAGGAGGAGGCGAAGCGCGCAAAGGAGGCGAAGAAAGAGAAGAAGAAGCGCGCGAAGCTCCCGTTTGAGCTGCGCGGCGGCGACGACCACGACAATGCCGACAATACCAACGCCGACGGTGCCGACGGCGACGCGGCGGCGGACGGCGACGCGAAGAAAGCAAAGAAGGAGAAGGAGCGCAAAGAAGGCAAGCGGCTGAGCAACAAGGAGCGCAAGAAGCTCAAGGAAGAGCAGGAGCGCGTCGACCGCGAGGACGAGTACCAGCGCGCCGCGAACCCGCTCGACGGCTCGCAGTTCTCCGTGTCGCAGCAGTCGTTCGCCGAGGACGCGACGTGGGAGAACGCGACGGACATCCACATTGAGAACTTTACGATCAACGCGCACAACAAGCTGCTGTTTGAGAACGCGTCGCTGCACATCAACGCCGGCGGCAAGTACGGGCTCGTGGGCCCGAACGGCCAGGGCAAGACGACGATCCTCAAGATGATCGCACTCGGCGAGCTCAAGATCCCGCCCAAGATCGACTGTTTGTACGTCGAGCAGGAGGTGCAGGCCGACGCGACGCGCGCGGTGGACGCGGTGCTCAAGGCCGACGCGGCCCGCTGGGCGCTGCTCGAGGAGGAGAAAGCGCTGCTCGCGGCGCTCGAGACCGCGCCGGACCCGGCGCTCGACGACCGGCTCAACGACGTGTACGAGCAGCTCTCGACGATGAACGCGTCGGCCGCCGAGGCGCGCGCGCGCCGCATCCTGCACGGGCTCGGGTTCGACCCGCCGATGCAGGAGAAGGCGACGCAGGACTTCTCGGGCGGCTGGCGCATGCGCATCTCGCTCGCAAAGGCGCTGTACGTCGAGCCGACGCTGCTCATGCTCGACGAGCCGACGAACCACCTGGACCTGAACGCGGTCATTTGGCTCGACGACTACCTCCAGAAGTGGAAGAAGACGCTGCTGGTCGTGTCGCACGACGCAGACTTCCTCAACAGCGTGTGCACTGAAGTGCTGCACCTCGAGCACCGGAAGCTCGTGCACTACAAGGGCAACTACGACCTCTTCCGCGAGCTCGAGAAGACGAAGCGCAAGCAAGCCGAGAAAGCGTGGGAGAAGCAGCAGAAGCAGCTGCGCAGCCTCAAGGCCTCGGGCAAGTCGAGCAAGAAGGCGACCGAGCTCGTGAAGAAGAAGCGCGAGCCCGGCGCGCGCGCGCAGAAGAAGGGACTGACAACCGATGACGCGGCCGAGGCCGCGCAGCCGACCGCGCTGCTCGAGCGCCCGAAAGAGTACGTGGTCAAGTTCAGCTTCCCGGAGACGACGCAGGTGCCGCCGCCGATCCTCGAAGTGCGCGACGCGAGCTTCCGGTACTCGACCGACGGCCCGTACCTGTTCAAGCACTCGGACTTTGGCATCGACACGTCGTCGCGTGTGTGCATCGTGGGCCCGAACGGCGTCGGCAAGAGCACGCTGCTCAAGATGATCACGGGCGAGGTGCGCGTGACCGAGGGCGAGGTGCGCCGGAACCCGCGCGTGCGCATCGGCGTGTACAACCAGCACTTTGTCGACAAGCTCCCGATGGGCGAGACGCCGGTCGAGTACTTGCGCCGGCTCTTTGGCGACCAGACGTACCAGGACGCGCGCAACCTGCTCGGCAAGGTCGGGCTCGAGGGCCACGCACACGAGATCAAGAACCGGCAGCTCTCGGGCGGCCAGAAGGCGCGCGTCGTGATCGCCGAGCTCATCCTCATGCGCCCGCACATTCTGATCCTCGACGAGCCAACGAACAACCTCGACATTGAGTCGATCGACGCGCTCTGTGACGCCATCCGTGAGTACGACGGCGGCGTCGTGATCGTCACGCACGACGCGCGGTTGATCGAGACGACCGAGTGCGTGCTCTGGGTCTGCGGCGACCAGGACGTCGTGGTCTTTGACGGCGGCTTCCAGGCCTACCGCCAGTCGATCCTCGACGACCTCTCGAAGCGCGCTGAGGAAGAGGAGGCGCGGCTGCGGGAGAACGCCGCCAAGAAGGCCGAGGCGCGCGCCGCGAAGCTGAGTGCGCGGAACTAGGCGGAACTTGGCGAGCGAGTGAGAGGGTACATGACAGGGTACACGACAGGGTACACGACAGGGTACAAGCGACTGGTTACATAGGGTATATTGACCAGAGGAGCGAGCTCGAGCACCGCTTTCTTGCCCGCCCGCCCGACACGACCACCACCGCTTGATGCTCTCCGGCTCTTTCATACAGCGCGCGCAAGTCGTAGGGACGGATCTCCGGTCCCTTCGTCCTCCTCTCAGGCCCGGAGCGTCGTCTCCTCCTGGTACGAAAAGTCTTCAAAGTGGTGGCCCTCGCCGTTCTTCTTGTTGACCGGCGAGTCAACGGCCGCCATGTTCTGGAACATCTCGGGCACGTTCGTGATGTCGTCGACGCTCGTGACGTCCGGCAAAAAGGGCGGGACGATCTCCTTGCGCAGCATCTTGTCCCAGTCAATGGATTCGTAGAACGGGTGCGCCATGATGTCGCGCCCGCCGTTCGGGCCGCCCCCGAGCCGCCGCGCCGGGTCCCGGTTCAGCAGCTTCGAGATGAGCGAGCGCGCGACGGGCGAGATGTGCGCCGGGTAGATCACCTCGGCCTGCATGATGTTCTTGAACATCTGCCGGCGGTTCCGGTCCACGAACGGCGTGCGGCCCGTGAGCATCTCAAAGAGCAAAATGCCGTAGCTCCACCAGTCCACGACCTTGCCGTACGGCTGGTGGCGCAGCAGCTCCGGCGCCATGTACTCGGCTGTGCCGCAGATCGTCTTCATGCCGGCGTCGGCCTGCGACGCGCGGATCGCGCCCTCGATCGACTGGCCCTCTTTCGAGAGCCCAAAGTCCGTGAGCGCAATGTTGCCCTTCGGGTCCATTAGAATGTTCTCGAGCTTGAGGTCGCGGTACGCGATCTGCTTGCTGTGCAGATGCATGAGCGCGGTGAGCAGCTGCGCCATGTACAGCCGCGTACGGTCCTCCGAGAAGCGCTTCGACTTGCGCAGGTGGTAGAACATTGAGCCGCCCGGGTAGTAGTCCATGATCAGGTACAGCTTCTCCGGGTTCTGGAACGCGAACCGCAGGCGCACAATGAACGGGTGGTTGATCTCCTTGAGGATGTGCTGCTCGGCCTTGGTGTTCTCGATCTGGTCGTTCTTCACAATGTGCGCCTTGACGAGGATCTTCATCGCGTAGATCTGCCCGCTGTGCTTCCCCTCCTTCTTGCGCACGAGCAGCACCTTGCCGAACGCGCCGCGCCCGACAACCTTGAGCAGGTCAAAGTCCTCGATCGTGAGCGGCCGCTTCTCGGCCTCCTTTGCGAGCTCGCGCTGTCGCATCGCCTCCATGCGCTGCGTGTACTCGGCGAGCTTTTCGTCCGACGGCGCGTCGCGGTGCGGCGCATTCGCGTGCAGCGCTGCTGGCCCGCGCGGCGTCGGCCCCGCGTGGCCCAAGTGACCCATCGCAGCGGGCCCCATGCGCGGCATCTTGTTGTGCAGCATCATCTGCAGGTCGCAGCAGCCCGAGCACACGCGCTTGGGCTCGCTAAAGCCCGGCAGGAAGAGCCGCTCCGAGCACGCGGTGCACACGAGCCGCAGGCACATGCGGCAGTAGCGCTTGCGGTGCAGCACGAACGGCTTCTTGCACATGTAGCAGCCTTCATCGCCGCTGCTGCCGCTGCCACCGCCGCCCCCCGCGAGCTGGAGTCCGCGGCCGTTGCGGCTCCCGCCGAGCGCGTCGCCCGTGGCGCCACCCGCGCGGTTCTCGCGTATGACCGAGTCCGAGCGCGCGACGAACGTGTCGTGCACCCACTCGAGCGTGAGCTCGACCTCGCCGTTGCCGTGCACAGTCGCGACCTTCTCGTCGCGGAGCGCGAACCAGCGGCGCTCGGCGCGGTTGAGCCCGACGTCGCCCATGCTGATCACGACCTGCCCGAGCGTCGAGTTGAGCGGGAAGCCGCGGTCCTTGACGAGCACGACGACCGCCTCGTCGCTCGAGGTCACCGGAAACGAGAACGTCTGGTTCCACTCTGGGTCCATCGTGTGCTTGTGGCTCCCGACAGTCTCCTTCTTCTGCCCCACGCAGAGCACGACCGCGAACGGGTTGTGGTACGGCTGCCCCGTGAGCCGCGCGCGGTTGATCGTGACCACGAGCTTGTTCGGGAACGTCGCGCGGATCGCGTGGAGCGACTCCTCGATGCCGCTCAGGATCGACTGGAGGAACACAAACGCGGACGTCTGCACCGAGTGCACGGTCCACTCGCGGTTGTTCGCCTCGCCCGACGTGCGCCCGACCGAGAGCGAGACGCAGCCGAGCCGCGCCTTTGATGACGCGATCACGGCGAACATGGGCTCGGTCGACGCCTCAAAGTTCACCGCCTTGTCGCGCAGCAGCTGCCGCACGTTCGTCGTGTCTGCGGAGCCCACTTGGTGCGCCGACTCGATGAACGCGATGCCGCCGATACGGTGCTGCGCGCGTCCCACGACACGACGCGACGCGACACACGACACACAACGCGGATGACGTAAACAAGAAAGTAAGCGAGCGAGTTAGCGAGCGAGGCATGATTCGTAAACAGCCCACACGCACCTCGTCCTTGGAAGTGAGCGTGCCCAGGAACGACTTGAGCAGGACGCCGGCCGCGTCGTGCACGATGAAGCTGATCTCCTGCGCGGCGTTCGGTACTATGTAGTTCTTCCACACGTACGCGACGTGTTCCTCCGGCGTGCCCGAGTGCAGGACCTGGGCGCGGTGGCCGTTGATCATGGCCGAGTTCGTGCTCGGGTTGAGGATCACGACGCCGTAGCCGCCCTGGATCGCGGTCTTCAGGTACGGGATCATCGAGCCCTGGAAGCCCGTCTTTGGGTGGATCGTGCGGCTCCAGATGCCGGGCT
>SMMQ01002860.1:3149-26311 GCA_008271595.1 [Pythium] brassicae (nom. inval.) | reverse complement strand
GGGGGGGGGGGGGGGGGGGGGGGGGAGAGGAACGCTCTTCGTACTCACATGCGTACTGCGTGTGCCTGGGGCGGCTGCTAGCTGCATGTTTGCGTACCTGGCGTTTGGGGACCATGAGCACCTTGCAGTCGCGGTGGAGAGTGGACAGCTCGAAAACGCCGACCTCCGGTCCAAGTACATCGCGTCGTTCTACTGGTCCATGATGACGATGACCACAGTGGGCTACGGCGACAGTGCGTGCGTCCGCCCGCTGGCGCTCCCGTGCGCGTTGTGTCGCTCTAGCGGTGCCCGTGACTAACTGACGCCTTGGGTGGCCGTTCGAGCGCAGTCACGGTGCGGACGAACACCGGCCGCGTCTTCGCGCTCGCAGCGATGGTCGTCGGCGGCGGCATCTTTGCGTACGGCATCACGAACGTCGTCGCGCTGTTCCAGCAGCTGTACGTCGAGGAGTCGCAGCACCGGCTGCTGATGGACCAGGTGAACTCGTTCATGCACAGCCGCGCGCTGCCCCGCAAGCTGCGCGACGAGATCCGCGCCAACTTCTTCCACATGCACAAGGCCGCGCGCGCGAGCAAGGTGCTCGACGACGGGATCTTCCGACAGATGTCGCGCACGCTGCAGGCGAACGTCGCGACGATCTTCTGCCAGGAGGTGATGCCGCACGCGTTCCCGTTCCTCGCCGGCTGCAACGCCGAGTTCATCCACGAGCTGTACTTGTCCATGGCGGTGCGGTGCTACCTGCCCGGCGAAGACATCATCCGCCAGGGCGACTACGGCTCGGAGATGTACTTCCTCTCGGTCGGCCATGTGCAAGTGTTCCTGAACCACACCAAGGTCGCAGCGCTCGGCCCGAGTGCTTTCTTCGGCGAGTACGGGATCTTCAACCCGGTCAAGCCCCGGCTCGCGACGATCCAGGCCATGGACTTCAGCGAGACGCACTGCATCGAGCGCCACGACGTGTTCCGGATCCTCGTAGGGCACCCGTTCATGCTCCGCTCGATCAAGTGCCTGGCGGAGCTGCGGTCGCGCAAGGCGCTCGCGATCATGTACGAGAGCGGGGGCAAGTCGCGCACGCTGCTGCAGGGCCTGGCGTCCATGTGGCACCAGGAGGGAATCCTCGGGATGCTGCCGAGAAGCATGGCGAGCGAGCACCTGCCGTCGCTGCTGGAGTACCTGCCAACGGAGCCCCCGGTGTCCGCCGCGACGATGCGACGGGCGTCTTTGCGTGCGTCGCTTTCGTCCAGCTTCACCGACTCTGACGCTGGAGGCGCGCTGGGAACAGGCGGGAGACGTCGGTCCGTCGCCTTGTCCACTAACAGCGACCTCGGCGTGGCGTCATCGGTGCGGATGGCGCGGACGCGTCCCTTGTCGGCTCGGAACACGATCGCCTGGACAGTGGATTCTCCAGGCGCAACAAGTGAGTCTGCGAGGTGCTTGTCGCTGCGGCCCCAGACGCCATCCTCGCCGTCCACCGCGCCTGATACTGCGGCAGCCGCCAGCGACAGAAGTCCGCAAGCGAGGTCGGCTCGGCACAGATCGGCAATCGATGGCGCAGACAGTGCGCGCGTGACTGCCACCCCCGCCACGCTCGGGAAGTGGATGTCCAGCAGCGACAGCCTAGGGGAGAGTGGGCACCTCGTGCAGCCAGACACCAGCTCGTCGCCGCCGGCCGACCCTCGCGTCGACGTGCTGCTCGCTCAGCTCCAGGACGTCGCCAAGCGCCAGGAGCTGTTGGATGATCAGATGCAGGACATCTTGACGCTGCTTCTCGAAGCGCAGTCGCACCGCGGACTCGACCGGTTCCGCGAGCAGCACCAGCGCAGCGTGGCGATGCCTCCTCTAGGACGAGACCGCTCGCAGTACTTTCACCGGAGCGTCGGCATACCCGAGGAGCGCGAGTCGACGCGGGGGCTCTAAGATCACACTGGCGCTACGACTCGGTCGCCCAGATACTTCGGTAGTACTACATCAGTTCTGTTGTACTGTAATACGCCACATGAAAGAGTGTTTCATCTACAGTATCGTATATTCTACTGTCGTACTACTGTACTACGAGTAGTAGGGACTTCGCGCTGCTGTGTCCAGTGTCCGGATCTAGCCAAAGAGGCCCGGAACCGCCTCGCACTGAGGGATCTCGCCACCCAGCAGCCGTGTAATCCACTGACGCAGCGCATCTGCCGACGCGTCGCCATCGACAGGGTAGACCGCGATCTTCTTCCCTTTCGCGCTGCAGGCGACCACGAACGCTGCAGCAGCCAACAGGGAAACGCATCGGTTCAGCGCACACACTGTGTGCGTTCCGCCAGACGCGTGCATGTGTGCGACGTACCAGGTACAGAGCCTCCGACCTGGTTGGCCCACGCGTGTCGCTCGGCTGCGGAGCGCTCGTCGAGGTCGATCCAGCAGAACGTCAGCGGATCTCGCTGGAACTCGACTGCCAAGCGCTCCATGGCGCCGAGTTGCTCTGCAGCGCAGCAACGGACACGAGTCAGTCGCGGCTGAGCGCTCAATGGCACACAGATACAGAGCGACAAGCACGCGTTGCGACGAACGTACCGCGGGCGCCGGAGAAACCGCGCTTGTGCGCGTCGGACGGGAAGAAGAGCAGTAGGCGCCGGCCGCGCGCGTTCAGGTACACCGGGTTGAACGCGAAGACTGACGGCGCGAAGACCTTCGCGAGCTGCTCCAGTGGGCTCGCCTGAGGCACAGATGGGTCCTGCGCCGCGTCTGCGCTGCCACTGCCACCACTGCCACGCGACGGCGGCGGCTGCTGGTTCGTGGCGGCGTCCTCGGGCTTCTGTGGCGGGAGGATCAGGAAGATCCACACCAGGAAGGCGCCGATCGCGATCGTCACGAACGACACTGGGAACGGAGACGTGCTGCTGACACGACAGACGTTGTAAACACAACACAACCACACATATAGAGACAGAGAGATAGCGCTCAGCCTCCTCCGCCTGGTACTCATGGGCAGGAAGGGCGACGTCCTCTGTACCCGTGCTGCAACAGACCCCGCGCCATTCTCTCGTCAGTTTGTCGCACTTCGAACCGGCAGCACCCGCGCATTGTACCAGCCAACGCACCTGCTGTTGGTAAAAGTGCTGCTGCTGATAGTAGTGCTGTTGTCGCTGGTGCTGGTACTGGCGCTGCTGTTGCTGTTGCTGGTAGAAGCCGTGGCGCTGGGACTGCGATGGCGACTGCGACCCTGCGAGCGACTCGTAGGCGGCGCCGATGCGCAGGAACTCGCTCTCGGCACGCGGGTCGCCCGGGTTCTGCCCGCGAGAACACGCGTGCGTGCGTTCGCGAGCCAGAGTGAGTCGACGGAAGCCGATATGCTTTGCAACCGAAGGAAGGAGCCTCCGTGCGCATACGCATTACCTTGTCTGGGTGCCACTTGAGCGCCAGCTGCCGGTATGCGCGCTTGATGTCGCTCTCGGACGCGCGGCGAGAGACACCTAGGACTGTGTACGGATCTTCTGCGGCTGAGGCGCACGCCGCGACCAGCGCGAACGCGAGCCCAAGCGTGAACGAGCGACGCATTCCCATCTTGGCTGTCTGGTTACACTCTGACGTCCAGGGGGTTACGCTTTGGTTGCTCGACAGCACAACAACAACGCGCGATATAAACAAGGGAACTTGAGGTCTTTCGCGCCGTGTTTTCAGTTCAAAAAGCCTTCTGTGAGCCATTTCGTCTCCATGGCGTCGTCAACAGGAGCAGCGGACCCCGAGCGCAGCTCGCTGAGCACGTCGAGCGTCGACCGGTTCCTGCGCGACCACGGCTTCGACCTGAGCGGGGCCGGCGGGCTCGAGCTCTCGTCGCTCAGTGCGGACAGCGACGGGGCCGAAGCTGCCACCGCGCCCGCAGGAAGCGTCTCGTTCCAGTCCGCCAGCGAGGATGAGGCGCCTGTGACGCCGCGCTTCACGCTGCTAGACGCCAAGGACTTTGACCTGGCGGTGCCGTCCCCAAACGGCGAGCGCAATGGCGCAGTAGAAGCTGGGGAGGAGGAACAACAGTCGGAGCTCGTGCTGGGCGGCTCCGGCTTCTCCGGCTTCAGCAGCGGCGCCACGGACGAGCGCTCGCGCATCGCGCAGACGCTGCACGAGGAAGGCGCAGTGGCTGCCGCCTCGGCGCTGCACCAGCGGACGCTCTCTCTCGCGCACCGGGACACCGCCGGCGGCGGCTCGCGCTCGTCCTCGCGCTCGGCGCATTCGTCCGCCGCGTCGCGCGTGCTGGACGACGAGCTCAGCGACGCGCTCGGCGTCACCGTGTCCACGCCCGAGCGTCCCGCGGCGAGGGACGCGGCCGCGAGCTCCCGGCCGCCGCGGTCGTCGCACCGCTCGCTGTTCCCGGCTCAGGAAGAGGACGAGCGGAAGGAGAGCGAGTCCGCCACGACGCGCGCGTCGCTCCCGCAGCCACCGCCCCGTCCGCCCGCGCTCCCGACCGCGTCGCGGCTACGCAGCGCGTCGCCACCGGTAGTGGAGAGCCCTCGCGCTGCAGCGAGCGACGCGGACGACGGCTGGATCGACCTCAACGACAGTCTCCGCAAGCACGGGCTGCAGCCGATCGCGTTCGAGAAGGTCGACGCGCGCTCGCTGCGCGCAGACGCGCTGGGCCACGTGACGCTCCCCGACCGCGAGTCGATAGCGAACCTCGTGCAGGACGTGGTCCTCCAGCTCGAGAGGAAGGACCAGGTGTGTTGTGTTGTGCTGCATGGCGTGGCGTTGTGTACTCAGGCGGCCGTGTGCGTTGCATCTGGTCTGACAGCGAGCGACTGTGGGGCTGTGGGACTATGGGACTGTGGGACTGTGGGTGGGGCATTTCTGCGCTCTGTAGATCATCCAGGACATCATCCTCGAGTCGAACCGGAACTCGCGCGAGCAGAGCCGAGCGGAAGGGAGCCTGCAGACCGCCGAGAAGAAGCACGAGGCGGCCCAGAAGGCGCTCGAGAGCGCGCGGGTCGAGATCACTCGGCTGCAGGTGCGCGGTACCTCCTTGATGCGTCGGTCTGGCGGGGGCAAAGGCGAGAAGACTGATGTCGTGTCGTGTCGTGTCGTGTCCTCTCTCTCTCAGGACGCGCTCAAAAAGAGCAACGAGGCACACGACGAGCACGTGAAGCATCTCAAGCAGACGAGCCTTCACCTGCAACAGCAGCTCAAGGTCAGCGAGCACCGCGTGAAGGCGAAAGAGGTGCTCGTGGAGCGCATGCAGCTCAAGCTCCAGCAGCAGGCGGACCGGGAGAGCCTCAGCAAGGCCCGCGATCAGCGGGTGTTCCGCCAGCTTCAGCAGCGCGACGCCAAGAAGACGAGCGCGCGCGACAGCCAGGCGCTCGAGTTCATCGGCATGTACGAGGCGCAGCGCGAGCAGCTGCAGGAAGAGATCGACCACCTGAAGACCCAAGTGGCCGCGCTCAGTGCCGAGCTGCGCGACAAGGAGAATTACATTGCACGGAAGGCGTCGGGCGCTGCGACGCAGCGCGCGAAGGCGGCGTGGGGGGACGGCGACAGCGACGCCAGCGACAACGACGACAACAACGGGTCGGCCAGCTCGCCCCACGCGACAGCCGCGCGACGACAACGACGACGCGACAGGAGCCGCCCGGCGTCCGTCGTGTCGGACGACATGATGCTCGAGCGCCTCGAGGCGGCGCGGCGCGAACAGGAGCTGGCCGCCACGAAGCTGCGGCGGCGCGAGGCCGCGATGATCAAGCGGGTGGGCGAGATCGAGCACGAGCTGCTGGCCGCGCGCGACGCGGTCTCAGAGCTCAAGGAGGAGAACGCGAACCTGGCGCTCGAGGCCGAGTCGCGGCCGAGCATCCGCGATTACCGCCTGAGCCAGCGGCGCATCCACCAGCTGGAGCGCCAGGTGGCCGAGAGCAAACTCGCGCTCCAGGAGGCCACGGACCTGCACGAGCTGCGGCGGTACATGGGCACGAAGGCGCTGGTCGAGCGGGACCGGCTGGACCACCGCCTGCACCTCAACCGGCTCAACGCGCTGCCCCGCGAGACGACGCTCGAGGTCGTCAAGGAGGTCTGCCGCGTGCTTAACCTCACGGACATCACGCGCATCTCGCCGAGCCTCGAGAAGCTCTGCCGCGTCGTCGCGGCCGTGCCCCGGATGGAGAAGTTCATCCGCGACGTGTGCGGCTTTGTCTTTCTGAGTGGCGCGACGCCCGCCGCCGACGGCACAGGTGCAGATCCGGACGCAGACCCGCACTTTGAGCTCGAGCGGGTGCTGCCGACGCTGCAGCACTGGTCGTCGGAACGGCGGAGGCTGCACGCACTGGAGGTGCGTCTGCGTTGTCGGCTCGTGGTTGCTGAGTGTTCAGGCTCTGGGTGTTGCGGCTGAGCGCTCGCTGTGCTTGGGGGGACAGGAGTTCCAGGTGACGATCGTCAGTGAGCTCTGCAAGCGATCGGTGGAACCGGGTGTGCTCTCGAGTGAGGCGGGCAGAGGTGGCAACGGTGCGTCGAGCCAGTCGCCGAGTCTGTCGCGGGCGGTCCACGCTGTCGCAGAGCTCGTCGACCTCGAGAAGAACGTGCTGCACCACCGCGAGATCTACAGTCAAGCCGCGACGGAGATCGAGGTGCGTGCGACCACACGCGGGGACGTCGTTGTCGTCGTCGTCGCCTGCTCTGTGCTGACGAGAGACTTGTGATTGCGTCGACAGCGCCGCCCAAGTGTGCTCGTGAACCAGATCGTGCGCCACTTCTCGCACCTCTTCCACGTCAAGAGCGTCGAAGGCGTGCTCCCGAAGATCAACGTGCGCTTGCTCTGACGAGCGCTGCGTTGCTCCCACTCTTTCTCTCTCTGTCGCTGTGCTGACGCTGAATGCTGCTCGGTGCGAACCAGGAGATCTTCCTGTTCGTGAACGAGATGGAGAACTTCCTCAACATCGTTCGGGGCCTCCTACAGCTCAGTACGTCACTTGCACGCACACCGCACACCGCACACCGCACTCGCTGTCGCTGTGTGTCGCATTCGCTTTCCGCCGCACTTCGACGCTGACACTCACACTCGCCGCTTCGTTGCTGTCGGCACACCCACCGACAGAGGCCCAGGCGTCCGTGACAGCGTGTCTGAACGCGATCCGAGACAAGCTCGAGGGCGACGAGCCGTCCCTCGCGGCCGAGAACAGCCCTCCGAACCGGCTGCGCAGCCGCGAGACGAACTTTGTCGTCGAGAAGGCGAGTCCGCGAGGCGGCGGCCTCTCGAGCGACATCGCCGGCGTCCGGCAGGTCCGCGAGATGACGATTCTCGTCCGCGCGCTCAAGCGCGAGCTCGGCGCGGCGAGCATGCACGAAATCCTGCCCCGCACGAAGCGCCTGATGGAGCTGCTGAGCCTGTCGATCCACCACTGCGACAGCTCCGAGGGGGAGGACGACGACTAGTAGCGTTAGGGGGAAGAGAGAGAGTGAGCAGGTGGGAAGTCAAGAGCGCGAACGGGAGAGAGAAGGGGGATGCCATTCACTGCATCTGCTTCGTGTGCGATGATGACTTGTTGTCTGTCGTCGGCCGGTGGTGTGGACCTCTTCGTATGCGCGTCACGCGTAGAGCGCTGTCGGCGACCGGAGTTCCTCGTACTTAGGCGTCTCGAGGTGCACGCTCGAGACGTCGCGCTCGGCGGCCGCCGCCCGCAGCCCCGACTCCGCCGGCGACGCGCGCGACGCCCGCCGCGCGAGGCGGCAGTGGATCCGCGCGACCGTGGCTTTGAGCGACGCGCGCTTCGGGTGGTACACAGCGCAAAGGCCGAGCTGGAGCGCGCAGAAGGCCGCGTTGACCGCCGCCGGGGCGGTGACGAGCGGGTCGTCGAGCATGCAGCCGTAGACGATCCAGACCGCGTTGCTGGTCGCGCCGACGCCGACCATCGCGAGCGGGATCGACTCGGCGCTCTTCGTGCGCACGACGGCCACGACGGTCGCGAGCGGGGAGGCGTAGAGCAGCGCTCCATAGAGGATCGCGAGCGCGCCGACGTACTCGGCGACAGCGCCCGTGCCAAAGAGCGACGCGCCGCCGACTGCGTACGCAGTGGCCGCGACGTTCAGCACGAGCGCGGCGGCCACGAGTGTGCGCACGTACGGCCGCTGCTCGTGTGCGTGCAGGTAAAAGACGCCCAGGAAGGCGACACTGAGCGCGCTACCGACCGCGTAGGTGGCCAGCAGTGGGAAGTACTCCTGGACAGCAAAGCCGTAGAGCATCCTGTGTAGCAAAGTGAATGAGTGGGGGGAGGGAGGCGAGTGCTGTCAGTGAGATAGAACCCAGCAGCAGCATGCGCGCGCAGCCAAGCGAGCGAGGAGGGGCCGAACCACGTGTGGTTGTAGAGCCACTGGGCCACGAGCGGCAGCGCCGGCATGCGCTCGACCGCTCTGCGCTCGTGGATGCGGCGGATCTCGGCCGACGGACTCAGACACATGACGAGCGCTGTGAGGGACGCGAGGACGCGGACCACGACCGCCTCCGCCATGGCTGCTGGGCGATGGATTCTGCTGCGGTGCGTCCCATCGAGCAGCGAGAGCGCTGTCCGCTGTCCGCTCCGAGGCGTCGGCCTGCATGCATGCAGATCCGCCTCCGACGTTTCGGAGGACTTCAACTTCAACCTGATAACGGACAGGGTATTTACCGGTATATGGGTTATGGGTTATGGGTCCTGGTGCTACAGTACTCCAGTATCTGCTCTGCTCCACTACGACGAGATCGAGGTTACCGATGGCTCTGGCCGTGGCAGCTCTGCAGCGCCAGCAAGTGGTAAGCGCGCCTGCTCCACTAGACTCGGCGCCTCCAGCGTGATCCTCGACAGCTCCACCTCGACGGGGGCCCAACTGGCTTCTCCCTCGCCTTCGGCACACCCTCCTCGCGGCGTGACCATGGACGAGAACTGGAAGTCATACTTGCCGCTGCTCGGACTCGGGATCGTCGTGGGCAGTTCAGAGCCGCCCCTGCCAGCAGCAGCACCGGACGCAGGCATACCCCAGCCGCCGCGCGGGCGGTACAGGAAGTACAGCACGATCTGGATCGAGCCGATCACGATGTTGATGCTCGTGGGCACGACCAGCAGGAGGTCCGAGATGAGAACGCCGTAGATGATCCACAGCGCGTTGTTTACGACACCGACGACGCACATCGTGATCGGGATCGACGCGGACGACTTGGTCTGAATGACGCGCGAGAGCGTGGAGAACGGCGACGCGTAGAGCAGCAGGCTGGACGCGATCGCGACGAAGCCGACGGCCTGCTTCAGCGTGTCGGCGGACTGGTGGAGCACGCCGCGCTTGGCCAACACCGCGTAGATAGTGACGGCGGCGTTGCACACGAGCGCGGCAGCCGTGGTCTTGAGCACGAGCGCGCGCCGCGGCGAGTATCGAAAGTAGACGGCGATGAAGCCGATGTTGAAAACGCTGCCCGCCGCGTACGTCACAAGCAGCGGGAACGTGTCGTCGGTGACGTATCCGTAGAGCATCCTGGAGGCAGTGAGGCCGAAGAGACGACGGTGAGAACACGCGCGCAGCATGCGGCCGCCGGGGACGCAAGAGCGCAAGAGTGGCAGACACGCACCACATGTGATCGCACGCCCAGAGCGCGACGAGCGGCATGACCGACGCCTGGCCAGTGTGGCGCTGCTGGTGAATCTTGTACAGCGCGGTCGCGGGGCTCATACACATGTAGAGCGCCGACACCGACGCCAGGATCTTGATCGCGAGCTCGAAGTGGTCGGTCATGGCGATCTGAGAGGTGAGAAGAGGCTCTGGTCGCGCGGACGTGAAGGGCGGCGACACTGAGCGGCTCGAGACGGCTCGGAACTTGGTGGGGACTCGGGTAGTTGGAGAATGAGCGGCTCAACGCTGCTCTGCTCCGACGCCTGGAAAACGGAGTCAGGCTCGCCGCACTCGGTTGGCCAGGTGGCGGCAGGCCACTTGTTGTTCCTCCTGCATGCCTGCTGAGGACGGAGGCGCGCTGGATTCAGATTGCTGCACTACAAGGGTAACTCCTGTCTGCTGACTGGCCCGTGAGGCGCTCGGACTGCACCCCGAGCCTCGCCGGGCTGGCGAGGATGACGCAGAATCCCCAGCAGGTTCGGTCGTCCAAGAGGCGAGTTTTCGACGTGAGCGATCTCCGCCTGCTTCGTCTCATGTCATGGCGACGACAGCGCGTGACTCGACTCTCGACTCGGTCGTTTGCTCGCGCCCTCGCAGACTACCACTCGAGCGGAGGGGCCGACCACTGGCATTTGACAGAACATTCGCGCCGTCGCAGCACCGTGTCGACGCGGAGCAGCGAGCGCCGCGGGATCCCAAGCCGCCTGACGAGGTCGTGAGTTTCGCGTCGAGTCGCCGCCACCTCCAGCGAGGAAAAAAACCCACGCTTGGTCCCCTCCCTGTACTTACTTCTCCAAGAACACGATGGCGCGTGCGGGCCACGTCCGACCGATCGCCTGCTTGCGTTTGCATGTGCTGCTGGTGCTTTTGCTGCTGTCGTGGACCCACGCCCATTCACCTCCGCTCGAGCGCGGGGACGATAATCCGACGGCGACGGCAAGAGGCAGCCACACGCTTCTCACCCGCATCCTCGACGCAGAGCAGAGCGCTGCTGCGCGACAGCTCGCCCTCTACAAACGCAAGGCGGCCGCTGTGAAGGCGCTCGTCGCGCGATATGACGCCGAAGCCGCAGACGCAATTGGCGTCGCTGGCAACAGTGCAAACCAATCACACACGAGGCTCCAGAGCGCAGCGCAGGCGCGTCGCGCGGACCTCTTCGCGCAGAGCCGACAGCGCGCGCGCCGGCAGCAGCACCAGCGCGCGAGTGACCAGCTCTTCAGCGACTGGCTCGAGCTCCAGGGCCCGTACTACCCTTCTGCCGACCGGCGCTCGCCTCCCCAACAGGATCAAACCAGTGCTGACGGCGGCGACGCGGGCAGCGCCGGCCGATTCCGCGTCGATCTCTTCTCCTTTCGACCGATCGCGAGCATCGGTGCCAAGAAGAACGCACACCACCAGCGCGGGGGCGCTGTGCACCCGGCGAGGGAAGCGTCGCCCCCACTGCACCAGTTCCTCGCGCTCCTCGACGTCGAGACTGGCCGGCTCGATCTGCTGCACCCGTTGACAAAGCAGGTCGTGTGGCAGCACCGCCTGTGGCCCTCTCCGCCATCGTCTGCGCGCGTGTCTCCGGTCGCCGACTACTTCTTCGTCTCGGAGCGCAAGTCGTTCCTCGGGGTCCTGCGGGAGAACGGCGAAGTGAGCTTGTTCAAGCTGCGCGTGCTGCACAACCGCCGCCTGCTCTCGGGAGACCACCGCCACTCGAGCAGGAGCGACCGCGCAGTATGTGCGAGCGCGTCCAGGGAGGCTTCGTCCGTGGTGAGCGGCGCGTTGAGGGCGACGCCTGTGCGGACGCCACCGTGGACGGTGGCTGCGAGGACGACCGCGCCTGCTGCCAACCACCTGCACCTCGACTTTGAGCTGGTGTTTCGCGCGGACGCCAGCAGCGGCCGCAGCCAAGCACACCATCGTGGCCACGCAACCAAGGTCGCCGTCGTCTCGCTCTACAGCAACGCGTACGTCCTAGTGTCCACCTTGGGCGACGAGCTCTGGTTCTTCAACGCCGAGAACGGTGCGCTCATCAAGACTGTGGCGGCTGGCGAGGCCCCGCGCCGCGTCACGCACTTCAAGACGCTGGCGTCTGGCGTCGTGGCGCTTGCAACCGGCAGTCGCATCCGCTTCGCCAACGCCGCCGAGCAGAGCGTGGTGCCCGGCGTTTCTTGCGACGCCGGCGCGATGGATACGATCACGAGCGTCGACAGCGACCCGTGGCACCACTCGGTGCTCTACGCTGGCACCAGCAGCGGCCGCGGGCTCGTCTTTCGACTGCTCAACTTTGATCGCGCGCGCAGGCCGAGCGACGTGGACGTTGTGGGCTCGGCCGAGATGAGACACGACCTGGAGCAGCCCGCGTGTGTGCTGGTCGGGCAGGTGCGACCCCAGACGGCGCGCGTGTCAGCGCTGCTTCCGCCGACGCGGCCGTCTCACGCGTTCGTCCGTGCGATGCCCGGATACCTCATCATGGCAACGGGCGCGCAGGTTGTGCTCTTCGAGACAAGCGCGGAGGGAGTCGAGGTGCCGCGATACCTTGCCGAACGCTCATCGTCTGTAGCTTTCTCACTGCCGAGCTCGAGTTCGCGGGCGGCGGAGAAGATCGTCGCGCTGTCGGCGTCGCGGGATCCACTCGCCCACCCCGTAGCGCTCGCAGTTCACGTACTTGAGCTCTCCAGTATGGAGGCAAGCAACACATCTCGGGCGGGATCGCTCGAGAGACGACTCCGTGTCGACGTGTACGAGTCGCTGCTACCGCAGCCGGTGTCGAGTCTCGACCTCGGCTGGATGCGCGCTCCCGCCATGCTGCTGTGCGCTGTTGCGGTCATGTACTTGCAGCAACGCGGCGCCAACAGCGACAACAACAACTACGGGCGAGCCGGGGAGTTTGACCTGAATGCATTCGCGAGGATGGCGGCGGCTCGCGGGCAGCTGCATCCGTATCAACGGCACCGCCGGTGATCTCTCTCACCACCAACGACAGCGGCCGGAGCTGCAGAGTAGAGTCTACTGGAGGAAGTACCTAACTTCTCTGAAGCGCAAATCAAGGCAGCAACAGAGCAGCCCCCAATGTTTTAGGACTGGTTTGCCACCACTCGACTGAGCCGCGCAGGAAGGTTGGTAGCATTGGAGTGATCCTGACTGTCGCTTGCTGCATCTGCGCTGTTTGCGTCGCGCCAATCTGCGTCGAGCCGTTGTTGCTCCTGTCCGACATGGATGCACGTTCGCTTGTGTCGTGGATCTTCGTTCTCTTGGTGAGCTCCGAGCTCGGCGCTATCTCGTTGAGTCGCGAGAGCTTGGGCAGCAGCATGAAGCTCATCACGAGCACCGTCCAAACCAGGAACGAGCAAACGAGGAAGGCGTACAACAGTGCGGCGGCCTTGCCCACCAAGTACACGAGCGGCAGCATTACGAGACTCCCTGCGAGTACCGCCAACGCCGACGCGAAGATCTACGGAGGCGCCTGGAAGTCTGCCGAAACGTTCCGGATGAGAATCGTGAGGTAGAGCCCGAAAGCGAGGACGATGGCTTTCCGAAAATGAGAAGAAGCTCGAGCGAGGACTGACACCGGACGCGGTCGGCTTTGTCCTCGAGCTCCAATGCGATCTCGCTCGTCGTCATCGGGTGTAGAAACGCGAGGCCGAACCGCGCGGCGAAGATGATGGCGCCGACGACGTAGAAGATCGAGAGGGACGAGCGTCATCCGCGCCGTCATGGTCACGCGCTCCATGTCGCTGCGCATGGGACGCGATCGACACGCAGAGGCTTGACGACGAGCACCCCGAAGATGGTCGTGAACCCCGCCGAAACGAGGGTCGGAGGGGAGCCGCAGAGCGAGTGCGATGGCCACCAGCATACGCGACAGCTGCGCTGCAGGTCAGTAGCCCTCAGACTATGGCCATCTCCAGATACGACGGCTACGCGACGACGAGAACCACTACGATGATTCCAGCGGTACCATCGCGGCGAAGATCGGGGAGCTGTGCGGCACGAAGTCGCACTCGACTGCACTGCAAGTGTGCTTAGCGAACTTGCTCGGGCCGCTCGGACTCGGCAGCAGCCAGAAGTACCGCACCATACACTTGGACGCCATGTCGCCCCCGAGACGCTGTAAGTGTACAAACTCGCGTCGCACGTGGCGTTGTTGTCAACCCAGCCGATCCATTGGCGCTTCTCCTGGAGGATTCATTCGCACGAGCGACTGGTGCGGATCGGATCGGGTAGTCGCGTCACACCCGTCACCACGTACGGCAGCGACACGTTCACGGGGCTTGTTTGTTGTCCACTCGAACGAGATGGTCCATGCATGACTGTCGTTTCCGCAGTCCACGGCAGTGCGTCGGATGTGTGTGTTCAACGTGCACAGCGAGAGGCGGTCGAACCACGAGTTCTCTTTGAGCCTTTGCATGCAACGCGGAACGTCGGATCCGATTCGGTTGCGTCGCTCGGCGCTGCCAGGAACGTACCCATCTCGTCGTCCATGTGGAGAAGGGAGACCGAGAGCTTGGAATAAGAGCGGACCGACGTTCTGCGAGACGAGCGACGCGGCGAACTTGGAGAGCTTCGTGACGAAAAAGTCGACGTCGACAGGGTTGTTTGTCTTCTCACCGTAGCTGGACTCACCAACGTGTCGAGGTCGCCAGGACGATGCGCTCCGGGGCGAGTTTGGGGAAGAAGATCTCCCACACGCACATACACACCGTCACGCTGCATGGTGCTTCACAACTCTCGCTGTCTCCGGACCTGTGGCGAGCAGATGGCTTACTGTTAACTGTTACCAGTATTCTACTACTGTACTGTACTAGTACCGGCAGTGTAAAACCCACGAAAGACTAAGTATTACCGGTATTTAATTTCGTCACTAAAAACGATACATCACCCATTTACCGGTAATTATAAATTACAACTGGGCTCTTTTCAATCGAGAAAAACAGAAGCGTGACGCAGCTCACACAATTTGGAGACGCAATGGAAGGTGGAGGGCTGCTCGGGTCGGGGCTTGGCGCCGGACTCAACGCGTTCGTGTACGCGCTCGTGGCGCTGCACGTGCTCGTGCTGGTAAGAACTACGCTCTCTCCCTTTCTCTCCCACCTCGCTCTGCATCTGGGTGGGTGAAACTAGCGCATGCGCTGCTGCTTTTTCTTGCTGCCGGGTGTGCATGTGCGCGTCGGGCGATCGGTTCTGTGACGCGCGCTCTCTTGCTTTTCGTAATGCTATCAGGCGTACTGGGTGATGAGGTTCGCTCAAGACACTACCAGATCGTCGAAGCGCGTTACTAAGAAGTACCAGTGAAGCGCGTGACTGAAGACGACGCGAGAAGGAGTGGACGAACGGAGGCGGCGGCGGTGGATGTGTGAAGGATGGATGATGAATGGAAGTGGTGATTGTAATGGCCCGTCGCCCACGGATGCTGGCTCAGCCTGCTGGTCTCTCTCAACAGTAGAACGGGGGGCGGGGCTCTCTTTGCACACTGCACACACCCACAGGTGCACATCGTTAAGGGGGGCAGGCAGCTTGGCGGTCAGTCTTTGAAGAAGATCCGCGCGCCGTTGAGCGACCAGTCGAGCAGGTCGAACTCGCGCCGGTTGAGCTCGATGCGCTTGGCCGTGAGCTGCAGCGTGTGCACCTCCTCCTCGTCGTCGATGAGCTCGGCCGTCGTTTCCTTCTGCTTGCGCAGCGCCTGCTCCTGCTTGCGCGCCTCGCGCTCCGCTTGTTTCACCTGAAGGACGCCGCGCAGAGCAACAGCATCAGCATCAGCTTTGCCCTCTCACACAACACACACGACCATGTTCCCAACAGCAGCAGCCACGCACGGTGTACGCCTCCTCCTCCTCCTTGTACTTGCGAACGACCTCTTCGAACCAGTGCAGCGCGTCGAAGGACTGTAGTTCCCAGTCAACCACAAGTCATCAGTCAGTTGTCCGAGCTTCCCTTCAGCCTCCGACAACACGACACGACACGACACGAAACGACACGCACCTCGCCCTGGTTGAGGATCGCGAGGATGTAGGCGACGCCGATCGCGAAGCCGTCGTCCGAAAAGTACGACTCGCGGCGGCGCGTGTTCTTGTACATAAGGTCCTTGGCCTGGACCGTCGTCTCGACAAAGTTGATCATGAGCGCCGGGAGGATGTGGTAGAAGTTGACGAGGTGCTTCTGCTCGTCGCTCGCGGTCACGTCCTGAAACACCTTGACGAGCACCTTGAAGTAGTCGTTGTTCTCGGAAAAGTTCTTCGCGAGCGTCGAGACGACCGCGTCGAGGTTCTTGGCCGCGATCACCGTCTCGCGCGAGAGCCGCGCACCCGCGACCGGCGGCAGCGACGGCGCCGCGGCTTCGCCTGTCGCTGCGTCGTCGCCGTCGTCGTCCGCAGTCGCGTCTGCGCGGCCGTCGCCGGCGTACGCCGCGAACGCAAAGTGCGAGTGGTTGAGGTCCGGCACGAACTTGATCGCGTTGCTGCAGTAGTTCATCCCGGCCGAGCGCACCATGCGCACGTACCCGAGCGCGTTCCCAATCTCCGTGATGAGCAGCCGGAACTGGTCGAGGAACGTCTTGCCCGAGTCCGACACGCCGAGCTTGCGGATGTCGCGGTTGAACTGGAACGCGCGCTCGTACGGGTACTTGTTGTCGACCTCCGGGTCGTCGCGGTGCTTCTTGAACCAGCGCTTCTCGCGCTGGAGGTAGCTCTTGATGTACTCGTCAAAGAGGAACTGCGAGAAGATGTCAAACTTCTTCGTGAGGAACTGGTACGTGAAGTTCACGGTCGTGTTCAGGATGCCCATGCCGTGCGTGCGGATCGAGCTCGCAATCGAGTGGATGTTGATCGAGTTGAGGTGGCGCGAGCCCTTGTCGCTGCGCCGCTCGAGGAAGAACTGCTGGTTCAGGTTGTAGTTGTACCGCGCGACGAAGATCTGGATGTTGCGCATGATCTGGAGAATGTCGAGCCCCTGGTCGAGCGACCCCATCGGCAGGTGGTTGTCTGCAAGGCTCAGCCCGTACTTGTCGTTCGCGAGGTTCCGCATCTCGCCGTACGTCTTCCAGTCGTGCAGCGCAACGGTCGTGAGGTTGTAGAAAGTGTTTTCGAGGTAGTGCGTCACGTGCGCGCGCAGGTCGAGCGTCTTGCCGTGCAGCCGGATCGGCCGCAGGTCCAGGTAGTAGTGCAGCACCTTGAGGTCCTCGCTCTTCGGGTTCGGCGCCTCCATGTGGTCGAGGTGCACCGAGTGGATGTGCAGCCGCAGGTCGTTCTCCACGTCCTTGCACAGGTTCTCCACGATCTCCTCCTCGACGACCGCGTCCAGGAACGCCGCGTACGCGCTCACGTACGCGCTGTTGTCTGCCTCGTGCTGCGCGCCCCGCAGCAGCTTGACCGCGTCCAGGAAGCCGCCGAGAACGTACTGGATCCGGTTCGCCTGCTCCGGCTGCCCGTACAGGTCCTGCAGGAACGGGTGCAGCAACTCGCGGCTCCAGTACACGAACGAGCAGTCGCACGCGGCGCGGATCTTGCGCTGGAAGTCGCTCAGCAGCCGCAGCTTCCAGATCAGCTTGACTGGCTCCTCGGCGTTCGGGAGCCCGATCAGCGGCCCGCTGTCGGCGTCGCTGCCGCCGCCACCACCGGCGACGCTCGACGCGCCGCTCTCGGGCGAGATGAGCGCGATCTGCGCCGCGAGGTCCAGCACCGTGATGCGCGTGTACGAAAACGACTCGCCGCTGTGCAAAATGTCCTCGAGCACAGTCACCGCCGCGAGCACGTCGAGTTTCGTGTCGTCGAAGCGCTTGCTCGCCTCGAGCTTGGCCTTGAGCGGGCGGAAGAACCCAAAAAGCGAGTGGGTCACTTGCCGGAGCAGCAGCGACGTGCACTCGGCCAGGATCGGGTTCTTGCGTGCAAACATGAACTCGACCGCCTTGAGCACCTCGATACACGTGTAGAGCGGGCGCACGACGCGCTTCTGCATCGGGATCCCGAGCGCCAGGTGCAGGTTCACGAGCGTGTGCATCATCGTCTGCACGCGCTTGGCGAGGATCAGGCCCTTGAGGATCAGGTTCCCGCGCACACTGAGCGTGCGCGCGGCATCGCCCATCCCGCGCGTCGTGGGCTGGAAGAACGTCTCCATGCGCACGAGCCACGCGTTGAGCTCCATCTTGGCGGACGCCACGTCGCCCGGGAACGCCTCGTCCAGCGAGTGGAGGTACTCGCGGCGGAACTGCAGGATGTCCGCTGGCTGCAGCTTCTTCGAGTTCATCGGCGCGTACCGGAGCAAAAAGTCCGGGATGTACCAAAGGATCTTGCCGCAGAGCGTGACGCACGGCGCCTTCGTCTGGATCTCCC
Source organism: [Pythium] brassicae (nom. inval.) (assembly GCA_008271595.1). Classification (NCBI taxonomy): domain Eukaryota; phylum Oomycota; class Peronosporomycetes; order Pythiales; family Pythiaceae; genus Globisporangium; species [Pythium] brassicae (nom. inval.). The sequence goes on along the minus strand of SMMQ01002860.1, from coordinate 8,411 downwards.
ACAGGCGCTTGTAGAGCGCCGGGTCCGCGGGTACGTTCGCAGGCAGCAGCCGCCGGTGCAGCACGTAGAGCCCGGCGGTGCCCACGAGGTTGTTGCGCTCGTACGTCTCGGTGGACGAGTTAATCGCAGCCTCCGCGACGCTCAGCCGCGCGCTGATGCAGTGCAGGAACTCGTCCAGGAAGACGCGGTTCGCGCGGATGTCGATCCGCGACTCGCGGTCGCTGCTCGCGCGGCCGCTCGCGCCGTCGTCGTCGCGCGCGTCGTCGTCGCGCTCGTCGTCGTCGTTCGCGTCGAGCGACGAGAACGCCTCAAAGTCCTGCTCGATGCACGTCTGGAAGACCTGCGCGCTCATGATCGTCTGGTCGAGGCTCACGAGCAGGCGCTCGAACTGCTTCACGCGCTCGACTGTGATGTTGTACCGCGCCGGGTCGGCGCGCACGTACTGCATCATGCGCTTGTACTTGTCCCACGACGTCGTGATGTTTGGGTTGTCGATCACGATCGCGTCGATCGTGATCATGACCTCGAGGAGGCTCGCGAGCGCGTCAAAGACAGGGTGCAGGTGCACGAGCTTGAACGTCGACTTCCAGAGCTTCTGGAAGCTCTGGTACAGGCTCGCGAGCTGGTGGATCATGTTAATCGTGATCGCGTTGCACCGGTCGACAAAGTTCGAGATGTCCTGGAAGAACGGCAGCATGCGGCCGATGTGGACCTCGTCCTCGCCGGCCTTCACGTCGCCGTCGTCGCCGTGGCACGCTTGCCCAAACATCACGAGCGCCGGGTAGAAGTTGTCCTCGACCGTGACCTTGAGCTCCGAGATCTCGTCGCAGAGCACGGAGAAGACTGTGAGCACCTTGTTGAAGAGCTCGTTGTCCGTGTTGATCAGGTCCTGCACGTCCACGCGCTCGGCCGGGTGCAGGAAGAGCTGGATCGGGTCCGCCTGCGCGCAGTACGACGAGCATACGAGAGATTGAGAAGTGAAAGAGCCTTCGCATTAGCGCCACGTCACTATTCCAAGACACCCCGAATTGACTCGCCACGTACCCAGTATCCCCAGACCTCCGACATGGCGGCCGTGATGGCGTCTTCGATCTCTTTCAGCTTCGTCTGCACCCCATCCCCACCCCCCATGCAGCACAGCACAGTGCAAACGCACGCGAGTGTGTCAGTGTGTCAGTTCCCTTCCTTCCCCTCCGAACGCTGCGCTCGTGCCGCCACCGTTCGTTCCCAGTCAGTCGCACGCACCGTGTGGTCATTGATGATGTTCAGTCCGCGCTGCAGCTGCTCCCGAATCGGTTGGTCTGACGCACGAACGCACACGCACACCCGAGCACCAGCGTCAGCATCACTGTACGCATCGCTCTCTCCCCCCTCCTACCCCCATCCACACACACACGCCGCTTTGCACACTGCACGCCCACTCACCCTGCGCGTCAAAGTCCGCGAACGGGCTGCCGAACTGGTCGTCCGCGAGGTTCCAGTTCTCCGTGATGGTCGAGAGCGCGTTGCTGTCGCGCCGGCCTTTCATCACGCCAAAGTTGGACACGAACGACGTCTGGCGCGCGCGAGAGCCACTGCCCACGCCACCTGCGCCGCCCGCGTGCCGCGCCGAGGACCGCGAGAGCCGCGAGGCCCGCGAATCCGAGCGCGCGCGGGTGCCCCCGTGCGAGCGCGACAGCGACGTGAGCCGCAGGTCGCGCGCCGACACGTCCGAGGCCCGCGAGTCCGCCCGCCCGAGGTCGAAGCGCGTCGAGTCGGCCCAGGACGCGCGCGAGTCGAAGCGCGGGCGGCCGTCATGTCGGGGGGACGACGCCACGCTCGAGTCGTCGGAGATGCGCGACGCGCGCAGCTCATCAGGCGCTTGCGTCGGGGACGCGGAGGGTGACGCGGGCGCCGCCGCCGCAGCAGCTGCCGCCGCAGCTGCCGCCGCCGCCTTCTTGCTCTTTTGGCCGCTCATGTCTGCCAAGTGACAAGTGTGCGCTGGCTCGCGTCTGCCGAAATGAACGTGAAGAAGCTGCAGCATACAAACTGCAAGTTCAAACTGGATCTGCTTCAAATGGGAAAACCTCTCGAACAGAATACTTCGACCCGACGAATCGCATGCGTGACAACGAGGGCACCCAAGAGCCGTGGGCATCAACGACAGCCAGCCTGCGCCTGCACGCGTGCTCCGACGCCCGCGTGCTGTTCCCACCCGACCCGACCGTCCCATCCTACTCGAGGGAACATGGTACACAGGCCTGTTCCTCGTTTGCTGTCACCGATCGGACGACTGGCTTACAGCATCGGGTTCTCGGCCACGCGGGACACGAAGAGCGGGCCGAACACGAGCACCGTCGTCGACAGGAGCTTGATCACGACGTGGAGCGCCGGCCCGGCCGTGTCCTTGAACGGGTCGCCCACCGTGTCGCCCGTCACGGCAGCTTTGTGTGCCTCGCTGCCCTTGCCGCCAAAGTTCCCGAGCTCCACGTACTTCTTCGCGTTATCCCACGCGCCGCCGACGTTGTCGAGGAACAGCGCCATCATGATGCCCGTGACGGTGCCGAACATGAGGTAGCCAGCGAGCACTTCGGCGCCGAGCAGCGGTTTCCCTTGGTACTCGCCGATCTGCACCAGCCACCCAACACAATCAGCCACACAGCACCACCACCATCATCAGCGCTGCCGTGTTCACCGTCCGCTGTCCCTGCACCCAGTTGCACACATGACAACGACAACGACAGCGGCGACAGCCCCACACCAACGGAACGCACCACGCGGAAGACGAGCCCGACGCAGACAGGAAGCAGCACTGCGAGCAGCCCCGGCAGCCTCATCTGCTTGAGCGCGGCTTGCGTCACAAGCGCGACGCACGTGCGGTAGTCGGGCTTCTGCTTGCCCTCCATGATGCCCGGGTACATCTCAAACTGGCGCCGCACTTCGTTCACGACCTCGCCCGCTGTGTCGCCCACGGCCGCGACCGCAAGCCCCGTAAAGAAGAACACCATCATCGTACCGAGCAGCCCGCCCACGAGCACCTCGACGGTCGCGATGTCCACGGACTTGAACTCCTTGCCCGCGAACTCGGAGAACTCGTCCATGAACGCGCCGAAGAGCACGAAGCACGCGAGCGCCGCCGAGCCGATCGAGTACCCCTTTGTGATCGCCTTCGTCACGTTGCCCGCGGCGTCGAGCTTGTCCGTCGCGTCGCGCACATACTCGGGCTGCCCGCTCATCTCGGCGATGCCGCCGGCGTTGTCGGCGATCGGCCCGTAGTTGTTCATCGCGAGCACAAAGACCGCGGACGAGAGCATGCCCATGGTCGCCACGGCCGTACCAAAGAGGCCCGCGTGGCGGTTGTTCGGGCCGCCGATGCCCGAGCTCGCGCCGAGGTGGTACGCGCTGATCACCGCGACGCTGACCATGAGCGTGGGCACGACCGTCGACTTCATGCCCACTGCGACGCCGGTGATGATATTCGTGCCGTGACCGGTCGTGCTCGCCTTGGCGATGCTGCGCACCGGGTAGTGCGCGTAGTCTGTGTAGTACTGCGTCGACTTGACAAAGACATAGGCGGTGACCATGCCGACGACGCCGCAGAGAAAGAAGTGGAACCACGCGGTCGGGTGCGCGTCGCTGTACAGGAGCCAGCGCGTCGTGAAGCCGAACGCGCCGAGCGCGAGCGCGAGCGACGCGTTGTAGCCGGTCTGCAGCGAGCCCATCGGGTTGTGGCTCCCGCGCGCCGCCTCGGCCTCACTCGGCGCGGTTACGAGCAGGATGCCGACGCTGCTCACGACAATGTCGAACGCGTGCACGACGACCGGGAAGAACACGAACGCGACCGGGAACTCGAGCTGCGCCTCACGCGCGAGCGTGCCGCCGAGGATCATGGCGCCGATGATCTCGGCCGCGACGCTCTCGAACACGTCAGCGCTGCTGCCGACGCAGTCGCCGACCATGTCCCCGACGAGGTCGGCGATCACGGCCGGGTTGCGCGGGTCGTCCTCCGGGATGCCGGCCTCGACCTTGCCCACGAGGTCCGCGCCGACGTCGGCCGCCTTGGTGTAGATGCCGCCGCCGAGCTGCATGAAGAGCGCGACGAACGACGCGCCAAAGCCGTAGCCGACCATGAGCAGCGGGATGTCGGTGGCCTCGAGCGTGGCCGAGAACATCGTGTAGAGCGTGACGTAGAGCGCCGTGACGCCCGCGACGCAGAGCGTGATGTCGAGCACGGCCGAGAACGCGCCGCCGCGGAAGCAGATGAGCAGCGCCTCGCCGTACGAGCGTCGCGCCGCGCTCGTGACGCGGATGTTCGCCTGCGCGGAGACCCACATCGCGATGTAGCCCGCGCCGGCGGAGCAGACCGCCCCAATGATGAACGAGAGCGCACCGAGCACGCCGAGCGTGACGTTCCCGAGCTTCTCGACGCCGGACGCGAGCGCGCTCGTCGGCCGCAGCGCGTAGCTGAAGAAGATGAGCCCGGCGATGCCGACAGCGATGCGCGCGATGGCCGTGTACTGGATGCGCAGGAAGCCCTCGGCGCCCTCGCGGATCGGGTTGGACACCTCGCGCATCTCGGGCGTGCCGTCGTCCTTGCTCAGCACCCAGTGCGAGAGGTAGAGCGAGAAGAGCGCGCCGTAGCCGCAGATCGTGAACACGAGCACGACTGGGCGGAACTCGCCGCTGATCAGCAGCAGCAGCAGCCCCACACCCGAGACCACGAGAAGCGGCGTCTTGAGGTTGATCGGCTGCGCGTACGCGACCGCCGACGCCCCGTTGCCGCCATTAACGCTGCCGCCCATGAGCGGGTGGAGATGGTGGGCGTGGTGGTCGCTAAAGCCGCCGCCGCCGCCGAACTCCACGTCGGGCGTCACGTGCAGCGGCAGCGAGCTGTTGTGCTGCGCGAACATGTCGGGTGGCGTGGTGAAGCTTCGCGGCAAGGAATCTTGGTGCGGGGCGCGGCGCTGGACACTTGCGGGGACGGGCTTGTGGGGCTCGAAGCGGATCAAAGAATGCAAATTAATTGTGCAATACAGTACTGTACTCGGGTAACACGTGGCGAGCTTTTCATGTCGCTACCTGTGTTGTTATCGCTTGTCTCTCCTCAACAATCAACTTGGGCCTATCGCGTCATCAGCCGAAGCTGGCAGGTCTCCATTTCGGCGCAGGCTCACCGATATCGTGCAAGGTGCTGCTGGGTATCGCGCTACGCCGGTCCAGACTACAGCACGTTGATGTTTTTGATGAAGATGTTCCTCGCTCCGTTGATGTCGCGGTCTTGTG
>SMMQ01002859.1:5016-23769 GCA_008271595.1 [Pythium] brassicae (nom. inval.) | reverse complement strand
ACTACTGCGTGGGTGAGCAGATGCGTGTGGTCGTGTATGTGAGTTAATCGGGTGTGGTCAAAACCAAAAGGTTGCGCCGTCGGGGAATCGAACCCGACCTCATCCTTGGAAGGGACGAATCATAATCTAATTGGAGCTTATCAAAAAGGACCAAGTGAGCGTTTGATTCACTTGAGTAACATTTGGTTACTTCGATCACGTTGGTGAGAAGTCTAAGCAGTCTTACCAAACTCCTTTTTTGTCTCTTTCTTTGTATTTCAACGAAATGATTAAGATGGGGTTCTTTTGTATTTGTTGACTAGCTGCTTGTTCAACTTCTATTTTCGAAAGGGACGGTGATCGGTTGTTTGCTCTTGTGAGGGGTCGTTGTGAGTACTCTCGAACTCACAACCCACAAACATAAGTCTCTTCATCTCACAGTTTTACCAACAACACACGCGATGGCGAAGACAAAGCAAAGGTATGCCCGCAAAGTGAAGGGAAAAACTTCGGCGACGACGAACTCGAGCGTATGTACAAGTCGACAATTATGTTTTGTTTGCATCTCGACATACTACACTAAGTAGATTCTCTAATATTGCATCATGTATGTTTGCTCTTGTCAGCGAACGCCTGCCACTCGGCTTGAACCACAGGGCAAGCCTCGCAGTTGGGTACAACAAGAACCTGCCACGGTGGTGGGTGGAGCGGGATGCAAAGAGTCTGAAGAACAAGTTTCGGAGGCTCCGTTGGACGAGCAAGCCAACCAGCACCAGTGTGTGCCCGTGGGAAATCCTCTGTGAGAAGGCCCTTTATCTTGATATCAATAGAGCTGCTGAAGAGCAAGATCTCTTGGACTATACCTTTACCGCGAGATACATGAGAACCCGCGACTAGTCAAAGCTGGCGCCAGCGAACTGTCGAAATTGGCCGACCGCACTCTCAAGTTTGTCGATATCTTTACACTGAAGTACCTAGTCGATCTCGTTTGCCAGGGTAGGTTCGTGCTTCATCGACACTGCTGCCTTGTCCTTCCGCATCAACTGTCGGACGATCGTGTACGTGTCGAGCATCGGGAGATGCATGTAGTTTACTGCCTCACTCGTTAGGAGAACGAGCTTCTCGAGTGTAGCTGGTGACAGGCCGACGCGTTGTACGCCGTGGAGCCGACTTGCAGCTTGTTCCAGGATCGACTCGTTTCTTGTCTTGCGCTTCTTCTTCGGCCACAATGATACCGCCACACGAGCTTGAGCCGCTGAGGGAGTCGGCGCAGACCAACCTTCGCTGTTGAGTCATAGACAGCTGTTTCAGAGAGGTGTGCACCCACGCCTTGGCCGCGCAGGATAGCACAGGAAGCAGCAGGGGCCGCCTCTGCACCGTCTGGTGCGTTGGCTACAGCGTTTAATGCGGAGTCTGCACCGTTGTCCGCTGTGTCATCAACTGTGTCTGCAGTGTACTAGACAGGGCCCGCAGTATCTTCTTCGGCAGCGCGTGCAGTGTCCTCAACAGGGTCTGCGCTGTCTTCACGCGCGGTGCCCTCTGCCTGGGTATCTGCGGAGACGTCGACCGTACGAACCCACTGCCGTTCTTGATCGAGTACTTGATCCGCTCCACCAGCTCGACAGCGACTGCAGAGTCACTGACACGCACTCGTTTGCGAGGCGTGCGATTTCTTCTCCTTGTTTCAGCAGCAAGCAGGACCTCGCGCCATCACACAAGCTCTCGTACATGCGGCCCGAAAGCAGCTGAACTGCAAACGGCGGCTCAATGTTGGCGACCCTACACCCCGACGCTGGGTTCGCCGACAATTATCACAGGAGCTCGTGGCGCCATCGCTCGTGCAGACGTTTGAGAGGCACCTCGGAGTGTATCTCCTCGTTTCTCTATATGAACAGTCTCGTGTTGGCATGGCAGGGGGCGTGTTGTGTTGAACATGCATAGGCATGTCCACGCGCGATTGTTCATGCCGTACCCCTCCCTCGTGTATTCGACTGGTCGATCAGTGCCCTCGCCATCAGCGCTAATGTTGTACGACGAACGCGAAGCTGGCAATGGGTGATGGAACTGGTTCAGCACTGTCGTTGGAACCTCGTACTGCACGCGGATCAGGTCCGAAGGGTGTGTATTCAATGAGTTGAGCTACGCCTGTAGATCGTCAGGTACGTCTGGGCGACTACCGTTCGCTGAGTGCGTCTGTCCAGTCTTCTTTGACGTCCGACTGCCAGCACATGAGGGTGACCAGGCACACGTCAAGCTCGAGATGACGGTGGAAGGCGAATTTGAGATTCAGCCAGCTAGATCCAAGACTGCACAGTACACGTTGTGAGTCTCTCGCAACCACATTGGTGCTGCATCGAGAGGCAGCTACACGTACCGGTATTGTTATTGTTGCTGAGGTAGGGCACGTTGCTGCGCAAGTAGAAGCACCACATCATCTTGCAGTTCCACCAGTTGCAGTAGAACTACTCGAACCAGGCGTCCACGTTGCCCGTGTTCCGCACAACCACCCGAAGACTCGTGAGTAAGCTCTCGGCCTTCTGCTCCGATGGAGCTCGGATCATGTCCTCGCACACAGTCCTACAGTCTCCCTCTCAAACGTCGTGAACCCGTACATTGCCTTCGCTGTCTCTTGAAACAGGAACTTCTTCACGTGCCAATGGCGCAAATGGATGCGCCTGGGGAAGGCCTCAGCAAGCGCTGACATCTCGATGGAACCGTTGTCGATCATCACGCAGTCGATGCCGCTTCAGCGCGGGTTCACCTCCTTGAACGCTTCATACGCAGCTGTGAGCATCATCTTTCGCTCGTTCTCCAGTAATGCGTGCTGTGTGTCACATCCATGTTATCGCGTCTGTCTGTTTCCGGCAGCATTCACGCAGTATCGTGCACCCGTTACGCACCTTCACGTGTTGACCCTTCGTGTAGAAGTCGTGAGCCGTGAAGGAGAACAGCTTGTGGTTAGCGTTGTTGGTGTTGTGCGTGGCATCAATCGGCAGCACCTTCAGGTAGAGCGTGAACATCTTCCGCATGTGCGCAGTTTCAAGCGAGATCAAGCGTACGACGGCTTAAATGCATATATTACATTGCATGAGCCCACAGCATCACTTTGCCAGACCTTAAGATGGACAGGTACCTTGTCTTCAATCCTCTCGGTCGCAAGACGCGCGATGTTGCCCTCTTCGGCAGCGAAATCGTTCAGGTCCAACTGCATGCGCTCCCCGAGGCTTGCACCTTTGCAGCGTCTCTCGTTGATTCCGCTCACGAGGTTGTGGATGTCCCTCATCGTCGCACGCGAGCATGTCTCCGCCCTGACGTACTGCATTATGATCCTTAGTCAAGCGCAGCCTTCGCCATCCTCTCGACAGTGCTGCTCTCTCCGACGGTCAAGCAAGCCGTACCCGTGGATTCGCTTTAAACGCACGTTCGATGAAAGAGTGGTTGTGAAAGCAGAAGTGGTTGGTGGCACAGACCTTCCACCCGTGTTGCGTCATGTGAACGCGCGCGTTGATATACCAAAGCCAGCACACATCAGTATCCGAAAGTGCCTTGCAGCAGATGACATCTTGAAGCATGAGGCAACCAACCTATCCGTTCCATCCTATTTTGCGGTGCATCTGGCGCGACCGAGTCCCAGTCCCTTTGTTGCGCTGCTTAACTCGAACGTGCATGCGAGCTCCTTGTTATAAGCCGAGCAGAGGTGGGGGGAAATCTTGCTCTGGCGAGTTGCTTTAACTATTTCGGTGCGCATTGCGACTGGTGTCGCGGATGATGTCGAGTACTTCTGCAAAGCGCCACCAACCATCCGTCAGCAACCCAAACCAGATTCGCCTTGTATCTGCATGCAAACACGATCGCCTGGTACGTTAGCTCGCTGCACTGCGCTACGTATGTGCAGAAAGCAGCACACGAATCGAATTCCCGTTCTTCCCGTGCCTCCACCTCGATGGTGGGCGACGAGCATCCGTGTTCGCCCTCCTCGCCACTCCACTCTGCCTCGCTCGCCTCGCTCAGGTTGGCCAGTGCGGCCAGCGCGTTACGTGCGCGCGCCCTCACATTTTGACTCCCTCTCGACTGCTGTGTTCGCTGCACGCACAAAACGCGTTCCTTGGTTACAACCACCTCATGCACGCGCGCACGCCCCACACAAACACAATTTCATTCGTGCACCAGCGTCATTTTGACCGCGTGCAGCACGTCGACGTCCACTCTTTACCGCTTGCACGTTGCCTCGTTGATTCTGCACTGAGCCAAGTTCCCCCAACGGTTGATTTTCGCGCAAAATCAACACTTGGGGAACTTTTGGAAAATATAAAAATGAAACCCGAGCTGAGAACCATTTTTTAAAGGTGATTGTCGTAGTCCTGTCCGTGACATAGCTTGGGGCGAAATGAGAAGAAATGCGGTAATCCGAGACACTACACGTAGCTGGGGCGCCTCATGTGCGCAGTTTGCAAGGCAGAGAACATTTGCTGAAACAAGCACCGTATCGTCGACTTTAAATTATCTCGCATTCGATGGTGGAGGCCATCGCCACATACGCCACCACCACGGCTCCACAGCCGCCTCTTATCTACCTTGCCGTCCACGCCCTCCGTTGCCAGTCGCGATGTGTTGACGCTGACTTAAGCAAACTCGTCCAAGAACAGCTACACATTGCACTATATCCGCTTGTGCGACTGTCTCTCCTTTGCAAGCTTTGTCGTGATGTTGTGAATATCCCGCATTGTGAGCCTGAGCGAGGCTTCTTGGCATACAAACTTCATGACGCTCTGTCCGCTGGCGCTAGTGTCCGAGGCTCACCTCTCAGTTGTGGACACCTGCCGGTAGCATAGTCGGCACGTCTGGGTATGTGTTGTGCGGTCACCTGGTGCACTCGTGGTTGTGGAAGCTGTACTGGCTCGAAAGACGAACCTTCCGCTACCCGTCCAGCATTTGCAAGCGCGCGTTCATCTGCGGCAAAAGCAATAGAGAATCGGCAGACACCGGTCACGCTTAATGGCAATCGCGCTCGCACTCGTATTTGTGCGGGGCAGCTGGTTTGCCGCAGTTTCAGCCATGGTCTCTTCCCAGTACTTCGATCGCGCTGCCTGGCGTACGAACAGGGGAGCTTTGTTCTATGACGCGAACCGAGTCGGCACCGACCCCTGAGCGCCCTTTGCACGACGGCGATCGTTGCGTGCCGTGGTTGGTGTCTACGTTGCTGTCGCGTACTTCTGTTGAGCCATGAACACCCGCGTTGGCAACTTAGCCAGATATTGCACGACCAAACACCACACAAATACCCAAGGCGTGCAAACCTGGCTTGTCCTTGCGCTGTATTTCGCCACGTTCTCGTGGAATTCGGCTTAGGAGTCGAGCAAGCGCTGATCGACAGACTCAACATCCACCAGAGTCTATGCTCAAGCCATGTCGCCCCCTGTGCTTGCCTGGCCTTCTTGTTCATTCCCAGGCGAGTTCGTATTCGGAGTCCGAGTCCGGCGCCTTCATGCTTGCTAGAGGCGACGTTCGGGCGCGATTGACATGTTCTAGTTGCCGCTGGACTGAGCATACTTCCTGTGGCTATCATTCTCTCGCGCCATGGCGCGGAGGTGTTGACTGGAGAGGAAGATTCCATACCAGCTCAAATACTGAACTGTTCACGTTTTGGTCAACATCGTAATATAGCCCCCCCCCACACACACACGAAGCGCGGGAGCGGCCGGCCTCCTGCTTGTAAGTCCGCAAGCTAGCGCCAACGTGCGAGTGTGAAGAGAGACGATGTTTGACCAAAATTTGACCAGTTCAGCATTTGGCCAGATAAAAAAGCTGACCAACGAACGGCGGCCCATTCAAAAATGACAATAGCGAATATACTAGCGGGGTAAAACGTTTTCCCACCTCACGTTCCTGCCAGAAATCGATGGCTAAGAGGGACCCAAGGTTATCAGGAATCTGACTCGCCCCGATTTCTCTACAAACCAGGAGGAAATGTTGTTGACACGTTGCCTGCATAACTCGTGAGTATAACAACCAGACAGAAGTCGGCACAGACACCTGCAGTATCGTGTTCGCGACGAAGCTTACAAAGGAGAGACAGTCGCACGCACGATTGGAGGACTGACTGCAGCAGGTCGTGAACGAGTTCGCACAAGTTGAAAGCAACGCATCACGACTGGCAAGAGAGTACGAGAGTGATAATATAAAAAAGAGGTGACAATGGAGTCGTGGTCATGCGTACTAGGTGATGCCCTCCGCCATCGAATGCGAGACGATTGAAAGTTGACGATGCGGTGTTGTGTTGGCAGACGTATATCCGCTTGATTGTCTCATGTGCGGGGTCTGCACACATGAGGAAGATGTTGGCACTGTATTGAAAAGTGATGATAATGCACGCATTTTACAACACAAACAACTTCAACTGAAATTGTTTACCTTCATGGCTCATGGCTGCGACAACGTAACCTCCTCAGAATCACGCGCAACGCACTAGGTCAGGACAAACCCACCCCAGTCCAGCTACAGCTGGGGAATTCGCTCCTGTCACAGTCATACCGCCACCGAGACACCCATGGGTATGGCATCGGGACGGATGTCAAACGCAAAGGGTCATCCAAACGACTGTCCGTCACCTGACATTGTACACTCGTTGATCACTTTGCGAGCACTTTGGCCGGGTAAAACGGTTTTTTCTTCAGGTTAGTCCGCCTGCCTTGCTCCCACTAGAGGTGACTTGGCGGCCGTGTCGTGGCGCATTGCATTGCTGTGTGTGGATAAAGTTCAAACGCATTCGAACACGACTTCGCATTTCTATTGTTAAAGCACATTAACCCCAGCTTTAGCAAAGACAGCCCACTTCATTGGAGCAAAACCATTCCGCTACAGCCAGACACTCTTCTCCATCCGGACAAACTCACTCAGAGCTGGCCAATCACTCACACATGAAGCACTCGGTGAGAACCGAGCACACACACACCTCTCGTTCCAATAGGCACTCTCATGCCTCAATTCACCACTTTTCGGCCCGCCAGATCCGGAACTCTATCAGGACCCGTTCAAACCGATACGGTCAAGTTCCCGTTTGGCGATCCGGAAAAACGCCGCGTTGTCGCTGTCGGATACCACACAACGGCGGAGAGCTATGGATGGCCCACCACTCCCTGTCACGGTCTCTGCAGCGACCGCCGCCCCGCAGCGTGGCACACGCTTTAGAATTGCCACCAAGTCGGCCTCTTGGCCGCTTCGTGTGCCAACAAGGGGAGTAAAAGATAAATAGACCATCACCCTTCTAACGCCCAATACGGTGCCTTCTTGCCCCTATGATCTCGTTCCGATATGCTTGGGAGCGCACAATCGCGTATTTGCGTCGTGTTATGTCTAGTTGGCTTTAGCCAGGCTAATCTATACCAATACAGCTACGTGGGATTTGAAGGATCCAAGAGAGCACTAAAACCAGACGAGAATATCCCAACACAGCCTAGATCGGCAAGAAACGCTCCCACTCTAGCAGAACACGACACACGAAGAATCTATCCGTCAGAATAGCATGCACATACAATCACTCGCGTCCACTTGAGCTCCAGTAGACACGTGCGACCATTCGCACACACTATCGCCAAGCAGATCATTCAGCAGACACGTTCTCGCACGCTTACACAACAAAACGGCTCTCATTATCACCCGCACGGCCCGCCAGCCAACGCCATCACTCCCCTAGCACCTTGTTCTCTATACGCGGGGCTTCTGACGTTGCACTTGTGACAGCACGTGGCGCTGCACTTGTTCGCTTCGATGGAAAATGCAGTGTGATTTGTTTACGCGCAAACATGTAGGCCTATACAAAGTCCGATTTAAACCTGCCCTCTCGCTTGGCTGGTGTTCGTTCGCACTTGGGGACTCTCTTCGGCTGCATTGCTGATTTCTTCTTGCCTCAAGCGCTAGGGGGTACGCACCTGTCGTCGTGTCGTACTTGATTCTTGCTTGCTAAACAACTCATTGCGTCATCATTAAAGTACTGCTCTCTGGCCGCCTACTGTACCCGGATGTATCCTCAGCAACACAGCTGAGTCGAGGCGGGAACGTCTACCCTTGTGGAGCCGGACTAAAGCCTCCGAATAGAACTGAGCCGCGGTTGGTTGAGCCTGATTGAGCTGCGCCGTGAATCGCTCGACCACGTTCAGTCGGACCTTCGTGGTTGGACGTGCAGGCGTCAGCTGGGCCCGTACGATCTTGAGCCATACGACCATGACCGGATGCAGCTAGAGCCGGACGATCTTGGCCGGATACAACTAGAGCCTGACGATCTTGAACAGGCTCAATTGAATGCCGGGTACCTTCGCTCGTAAAATGCAGTTCGGGACATTCAGGACGCGCCGTTGGACCAGTTTCGGAGTTCTTGTGACAGGGTGCTGATTCGATATTCTCCTTGGCACTTTACCAGATGACCCATTCGGGAAAGGACAGAATTTTCGAGTACGCAAGCAACCAGTACTCTGGTTGCAGTGTCTCAACAATGTCTCGACAGTTTCTCGGCAGCGTATCAGCAGGGCGTTGGCACTGTCTTGGAAGTGTATACAGTGTATCGACAGTATCTGACCAGTTGTTGGTCTTTTCTCACAGCACACACTCATCGAGAACGACCGTCAGGACACTCTAATAGAAGGGTGCACAGTGTTCTAGGAGGCGAACTTAGGTTGGGTCGACATCCAGCGTATTATCTTTGACAGATACTTCGCTGAGATGTGCCCCCTGCAAGAGTTGTTTACTCAAGTCCGAGATCTGCTGTGTCAATGGCATGCAAAGAAGCACCTGATCCAAACGAGTGCGAAGGCAAAATATGGCTCCGCTAGCTTCGGGATAGACCGCGCCCGTTGTCTGTGTGACGACCTGACCGTGGCTTACTTGGACGTGCAGTGCGAAAGACAACTCGAAATCATGACCCCGTCTTAGTAGACACCAAGAAGAAGAACCGTTTCCCGAATACATCAATCCGGGCTGGTCGATGGGCGAGGAGTAGCAGATGATGTGATAGTACCTAAGAAGGAACGTTTCTCACCTAAGGAACTCGACGAACAATCGGTTCGTAAGGGGATCGCTATGATGAACAGAGCACTCTCATGCCAGGGAGTGGGATAAGAAGCAAGCATGTGTCGCCGCAGGTTTGAATCGCCGTGGCAGAAGCTGAAGTTCGAGTTGAATCGTCGCATTAACCTGGGCGTGTGCGTCTTGGCACTCATGTGCGCGCAGTAACAAGTTGAGAGCGACTCGGAGGGCGCGTTGCGCAAAGTGGGGAACGTCATCGACGGCTCATGCCCATTACAGCTGTATACGCCGTATAATCTCACCATCGGGCGTGCAATCTGCTTGATACGAGACACTTACAAATTGGTAGTCGAGGACCGGTACTGGTACACCCACCCGACCGCTGACTTTGCGTTTATTACAAACGACCACGCGGTTACGACTTGAGCCGATGACGGTCGTCCGACCGACATACTTGGCGAGTACGTCGTTGGCCTACACAGGTGGGCGAGAAGATCCACGGTGAGCTGGACAAGGCGCCTCTCATACTAACATGTCGTGTACATCCACCGCAGCGAAGGCGCGGAGACGGTGACGCCCGTGGAGAAGCCGCACGTCAGGCGGAAGCGTTACCTGCTATGCTCGTGGCCAGCTAACCGCGAGTTAGTTAGTCGACTTTGAAATCTGCATGGCCCCTACCGTGTAGGCTCATTACAGAGGCCCAGATTGGCGAGCTCCAGTAAGCAGATTGGAACACCCTCGTCCTAGCGCTGGTGAAGAAGGTTGCTGGCGTGGTCACTGGGCTACGTGGGGCGCGATTTGACTTCGCGCGTGGATTGGCCGATAGCCTGATGGACGCGTTGAGAGTCGGCTCCGAGTTTGAGCAAGGTCATGGCGAACGTGCTTCAAATGTCGAGGTTCACCCGCAAGAGGGAGACCAAGACGCAGACATGTAGGTGGACGACACCAAGCCGGATTTGACTTTCGAGCCGTCTAGTTCAGCTGCTCTCTGTTTCGACTAACCGACTACAAATTAATCTGCAGTTGAAACGATACCACACCCAGAGATTTTGCTGCCTCGCCAAACTCGCCCGGACACTGAAACTGTGTCAGGCACTGTAACACTAGCGGACTCTGCAGCACTGCCGAAGGACACCCGTGTCCTTCGGCAGTGCGACAGCCCGCGTTTGACGACCGTTCAGGCGGGTCTGTTCAGTGGGAGCTTCTATTCACCGTCAAGAACCGTTCATAGTCTTGTGAGGTCACCCAAAGCATCAGTTGAACATATTTTGAAAACAAACGGCGCTGCGGCTTAGCACCTTCACGATGTAGGACCGGACGGCGGAGAAGCCTTGGTGAATCTCAAGGGCTAATTTGGTTTCACGTGCCAGGCTTGCATATCATACCACACAATCTTCCTCCGTGGCTTCAAGATCGAAGAGGCGCCGATGCAAGGGAGTAAAACCGTTGTTGTCTAGGACGGCGACTCCACCTCACAACAAATCTTGCATCTTCTGTCAACAATAACGCTCAAGCGAAATGTCACCATCGTGGCTTCCATTTGCAGTTTGTAGAGACACAGGTACCAAGAAGCGCGGGTCCGTGTTTGATTTGGCGGGCTGATGCACGATCTGTAGGCGATTTGCGTAATGAAAAGCTACTATACTGGTGTTGAGCGTATATTTCGAATCATTGATAGATGGATGCTTTTCACGGGATCGCAAGATCAAGTCTTCTCGCTGGCCGATATCGAGTTCTGCAACCTCCTCTCTGTTGACCACATCAACATCGATGAGCCCGTCAACGACATAGACGTCCTTGGTCGAAGAGAGTCACTAATGATCCTCTGTGGACGGGAGTGGCTGGACGAACCCTGCATACAGTGGGTAATGAACAGGCTCATTTAGCAAACACGCCTGAAGTACGATGTTGTGCTCATTTATATCCCCATGGTACTTTCGTCACCAGACGAATTTGTAAGGCTGCTGGAGACGACACACGGATTGACGACGTCGTGGAGACAGTGGTGCTCGTCTCAGTCAACTGCGGTAATATGTACTGATGTGGTGTGCTTTTGAAATTTAACTGATTTAAATACGATGTGTTTAAACCGTACACGTGTGTACAAGACACTCGCGCCAAGTAGAGGTTCGCGAACCGCTCCCCCATGCTGCAGTTCCACGCCGTAAGGTGGTACTCACTCATGCTCTCTCGTACCAGCTCACACACACCGACCTGTACGATTGCTGTGCGTACGTGTTGGTGTAGTCCGGGTATTATCTCAACTTGCGTATGGGCCATTAGGAGCTCAACGACAACAAGTTAGTTGTGCACTACATCCGGTACTGCTACCTGGCGAACGCCTCAATTGGCGTTTACATTGACATCGAGTAGTAGTGGGACAAAACGCTTGAATGAGCCTGTGTGTAACTTGGCATCCTTTATAGAACCGTATGTGAGCTTTAGTGTACAGCAGCGTCTGGTTAAGTTTTCCAGTGTTGATGTCTCAATAGGTTAACCAAGTTTTTGTCTCCAGGTTACTTGAGGGTAACATTGCGATTTTGAGACAAGGAATACAAATTTGTTACCTTGTCTATCGTGTCCTCCACGCACTGACACTTCAACACGAACAATCGAGAATTCGCTCGGCTGGCCTACTTTCGTTCATCACGTCGATAGCAGTCATTGGGGGCGGTTGGTCACTTCAGTACCATTATCATTGAATATCTTTATTGGTGGCGACTAAGAAAGAGATTTGACGCAAGTTATTCTGTGAGGCGGACGTCATTCACCTTGAATCCCAAATCCTGATCAATTTTGTGAGACTTTTGTCGATATTCTTGGCTCACACATGCAGCAAACACTCGTCTTTCGTTCACGAGAATCTGTGAAATGGACAGTCCAAGGGACAAAACAATAAGAGGTAAAGTTTTCTTTTCCTCCAGACAATTACAGCATTCTCTGCCAAATTGACTCCATGCCCGAGATTGCTCCACAGTTGCTCAAGAGTTGTATTGACGCATGTGCATATAGGTTTTAGCTCATTTGCCACAATATTGGCAAACTTTGTTTTTGAAATATGGACGCGTTTGGCCTGGTTGGCTTAACACACAGGCTCTGAGTCAAGGAGGCAGAGCCCCATACAAAGTTTCTTTAAATGTGAAAAAAAAACTTTTCGAATATGTCTCAGATCAGCGACATTAGTTATTCATCTGGAAGCTCTTTGAGTTGCGATCAAGACCATTCAAACACATTTTCTGTCTGATGCGTATGAGCAGAGCTGTGACGATTTCAAAAACTTATAACTTTGGTGGAATATCGAGATTCTTGTAATTTTGGCGCACAACTGGACAATAATGCACTGTATATGATCAAAATGTTACAGAAGTACATAACTTCAGAAAATATCTCACCATACTGCAAAATATAGCATCCAGGACGTATAAGCCTTTTTCCATGCTAATTAGCGGACACAGTTCGAAACACCAAAACAAGCATGGCAAGCAGCACGTACCTTACATAACGGTAAATACGATGAACTAGGTAACAAACTCCAATAATGTGTATTTTTGCACCTATAGATGCCTAAAAATGGTAATTTTCGAGATTCGCAGAAACCTTAATATTCAAATTCTACCTCTGGATGCTTCACCGAGACTGCAACCAGGTGCGTCCATGCTTCCATCGTTAGGAGCACCACCACACAATTATACGTCGTGATTGGATAAGCATTGACGAATGCTTTTATTTTCGTCGGAAATTTTTTGCCTCCTTGAGTCAGAGACTGGGTGTTAAAAACTGAGTGATATACACACCTCAACTGTAAAAATTTGTTCTTGAAACGAATACTCACTTTTTTTGGAAACAACCCAAGATCATTTTATAGGACATTTGATTTCGTGGTTTACTAACATTGACAAGCTTGATACAGTATTGGTAAAATACAATGATATTGTTCATATCAACGAAATACACACTTTTTAGAGTTTTCTCTAAGTGATCTACACAGTTTGTTGTACAGGGATCCCTCAAAATACCGATGTGAAACAGCTGACTTTTGTTCGTTTGGAAGGGATCTAAAATGTGAAAATATCATTTGTTATTTGACTGACAGTCGGCATGTTAAGCCGGCAGACCGACGCCGTCAATAACTTAACTAGCTCCTTGTACCGCTTGCCGTATTCGTCAATACAACCGCGATCTACTTTTTTTGCCTTCTCACGCCATTGCAAGCTGGCTGAATAGACAATATTGTCATCGCTAGCACAATAGAAGTAGGCAACACGGTCCATAATACCGTATTGATGCCGCGTGTGATACTGTCCAAGCTGTTTTTTTACCACGGTTGAAATATCATTTTTTTAAATTTCGCAATCATTTCTATGAGAATCAAGTTGTGCAGAAATCAAGGTGGTTGAATCTATGTTACGTTTCCACTACGGATTCACACTCTTCCAACAGAGAGATGGTGGTATTACACAATTGGTTTGTTGTCTTTGAAACAGTCCTCTTGTGCTGTAAATTGTCTACATTAGAGAATTTTTGAGTCCTTATTGAGATATCAGCGCCATCCTTGTCACCCCTTGACGATATTTCAACCTCTGAAGCCAAAAAGACCAAATCAGGCTTCTGTCAACCCTTACAGAAGCTGGAAACGACGATCGACCACTTCGGAGGTGAAACTTTAAAACCTTTGACTCTTGAGTCGCTCTCCGAAGGTCCAAGACTGAACTTTCGTCAAGCAAGAAGAGGCACCTCCCGAAGTTTCACTCCCTCGAAGTGTCGGAATCCAGATATTCCATTGGGTGAAAATCCAGATATAATTTCGAAGATATTCAAAGTCGGCAAGATCCGATCTGGTCTATGAGCTGGAATTCTGAAATCGTGAACGAATAGATTGCACTTTATTTTGTCTAATCAGATCAGTGTGCACTTTAGGCCAACCAAATCTCTCAAAAGTGAACATTCGGCGATTGATGTGATATTGTATGAATTTTCCCTCTGCTAAAGTGAGGTTTTAGCCAAATAATCAAATCGACGGAAGTCAACTTCCGTCCAAACTTCGGTTAATGGATGCAGGCGGCGGCGGCGGCTTCGGCAATGGCGACGGCAGCGTGCCGCAACCACCCACAGCAAAGCACCCGCGGCTGGGCGGCGGCGGCTCCGCCTCTTCTTCGCCACAGTTGCAGCCACAACAGGCGACGGACTGGTGGATTTCAACTCGTTTGTGACTCAGGGGACACGGTCAAAATTAGCTGAAACTGGGTTTGGTGAAACTGAGTTCAACATCTCTGCATCTGCCTCCTGTAGTCTTGAGCCGCGCAGGTTAACTTGCTCCTGGCGGCGCTTTCGGATTGCAGCAACAGCATCAAGCGAACCTGACTTACCGTGCTTTCCGCCACGCGATGGTGAAGTGTGACTGCGGCACACTCGCACGTGGGTCGTCACATAGACTTCATCTCAGCGGCGTCACGGCACCTGCGAAGGCACCGCTAGGGGTAGTTCTGACGAATAATTGTCCTCGCTTTTGAGGACGCGGCCCTCTTACGATTGTTGTCGTAGATGGGGCGATGCCTGTTCCACATATCTTATAGATACAACAGATACGTAACTCATTATATTGTCACCCACGACACCCACCATTCCAAAAACTCCCTCACGCCTAAGAGATACCAAGACACGCGTCTTTGTCAGTGTCTTCGTCGTCTCCCTCCGTTCTTGGCAGGCTTGCCCACCATTAGCACTCAATTGCAGAAGACCTCTGCATATATCCTCTGCGGTTCGGCAATGCCGTCGAAAAGCAAGACGGCACGCAAGAGACGGATTCGCCTATTCTAGATTGCTACTGCCACCGTCAATCGCTGACGCAATGATGACACCATTCGCGCTCTCTAACATCGAAGAGCTCGAAGGGCAGGTCGATCTCGAGGTCTTTGGGGTGTTAGCGACTGAGCGCGACTACAGATCGACAACTAACAAGAAAACACCCCTTCTTCCTTTCATTGTGCACAGCACTACGACGCGTAGAGTGGACATGAAGTCGACTCCATTGCACCAAAACTCGAACTTCTGTTCCACCAGGTGCACCAAACTACCGAATCCGCCTTCTTCACAACCCATGTTTGGCGCGTGACCATGACTAGCCAGTGCGAGCGTGACCCGCTCATTTCGAACTATCCTGACCCACTGTGCGCACTTGACACCAAGTTACAGACGGGTTACCGGCCGTCAGGACGGTGTTGAAAAGTGCTCCGCTACTTCTCGGGCAAGTACACACTCCACAGGATGAAGATCGTGTGCACTGCCGCGCTGACAGGCGTCGTGTCAAAATCTCACTGTACTACCTAGGTTTCTTATAGGACCTCTCCGTTTTTTGCAAACGCGGCGGGTTGTGCAAAGTGAGCTGAGGATGCACGAGATAGAATAGAGGGCCAACATTGCGAGAGCCAAGACAGGGAGACATGTGATACTCTGGTCGTGCCTGGTGAAAATGGCTATCACGGGGCTCCGCCAGATGTATCAACAGTGATACCTCAGTGAAAACTCGCGGAAGGAGAGCCGAGAGACCATGAACTGCGACACAATCACATCATCTCGTCCGACAAAGTCATGGCGAGAAGTTTTTCACTAGTTTCAGTCAACTGCGGCGCATGACGAGTCAGACTTTCACGTGGGAGCATTCTCGATACGACGTCATAACGCAGCTTTCGTGCCGCTGATGAACTACCGCGCGACACTGGACACCATCCGACACAACTGACATGACAGTTACATGTTTACTGCGTACTGCTTATCAGTCTTTGCAATATATCGAGGCACGTCTCGAGCGATGAGTAGCAAGTGGGAGATGAAACAGGTGCCATCACGATGACCGCACTCGTGGCGATATAATGGCGTCGCCACCAGAGTTCCATTAAGAGGCTCGCAGTCGACTCAGCTCGCTCACAGAGCTCGGTGCGGTCGCACATGTCTTTTTAGTTCTGATAGCGACTTCTAAGTGAATGTTGCTCGATACAAATTTATACAGAACTGAATAGAGCGCAACAACAGCTGTGTTGTGAACTTACTGTGCCATCTCATGTTGCTTAGAAATGCTCGCAAGTTGGTCGCGAAAAATGCATTTGAGCTATTGTCTGTTATTTTGTGACCTTCTGTAATAAAAAGTAATTTCACTTTAGAAATTATAAATGGCGACTATTAGCGCCACTCATATCCGCTGGCTCAGTGTCACCTCGCGGTTCGGGCGAATCTGATGGAGCTCGTTCAAGAGGGAAGTGAACTAGGCAGTCGATACTCAAGAGATGTGGTGGTGTGTATCCGCCATGGCGACAGTGGTTGCTGTCGACTTGGCATCGAGATGTTTCTCGATGCTAACTTGCACAGATTCCAACATGTGCGTAGCGCTATCGTGGTATTGCTGTAAAACGGTTGAATGTCACGTCAGGCGTCTGTACAACCTCGCTTCGCCAGAGCGAACACTAATCAATTTGACCAGTGAGCGAGTTGAAAGAATCATATGAGACCCCTTAAAAAGTATATCAGTGAAATTTTTGAGTTTTTTTACCCCCAACCTTAAAAACGCCACTGGTATATTTGGAAATACCCCTATATTTTGGCTATGTATATTAAGCTAAGGCTTGAGTTCGTGGGAGTGTCTGCAACCACCGACAACTATTATGCTAAAGCTTAAAATCATGGGAGTGTCTGCTATCACCGATAACTCTGGATAATAGTACACACATTTGTGGCGTACCACTCTTCGAAGGGAATCGACTAAAAATCGCTGTGAAAAGGCTTGTGAACAGACTACGATAGCGAGCGAAGCACAGAGGGTACCCCAACATGCGCAGAGCCTTGGCGCTCGATAAGGTGAGCGGAGCCAGGATCAGCGAACTGTGCAGGCGAGCAAGCCGAAGGCGAAGCGCTGCAACGCGATATTTTTATTATTTTCGCCCGAACGGCGATACTCTCTCCCCTACTTCATATAACGTGTTCCATAAAACGTATCAGTTGTCAGTGAGAGCAGACAGCGCCTAAATTCATCGCAGCTCTGTTTGCTGAGATCGACACTCGGAAAAATCGTCGGTTAAGTGTGATTTAATGTGTGTCAGATTATGGTGTAGAAATACTTAGCGAATCTTTCTCTTTCAGACTTCGTGCATCTAAGCGTGTCTGAACGGTCCAACACGTGTTCAACTTGGAGGAAATGAAACGGATTTCAAATGAATATAAAAATACTGTATTTCCCAGATTAGAACGGTTCACTTGGGTTCATGATTCATTGTCAGAAAAATACGACCACAGAACTTGCATGAGCGAAAACCGTTCAGATTGTTTCTTGGTGATCGTGGAATTTTGGTTCAAACTGCCCTTCATAGCAAATGCATTGCTCAGTTGAATAAAATACACTTTTATTGTTATTATTAGGATAGTTTGTTTTTTGTCAAAGAAGAGATAAACGAAGTGGTCCGTTCTATTCCAGAAAATACAGTAGCCAAGTTTCTAACATTGTTATGAATAAAGTATCCAACAATACTTTCTTGTCTGAAATTCTTTATCCCAGCAGCCGCCACTTCACTGTTTTTTTAAATGATAACATTTTTAAAAATAAAAGTTTAACACCCAATCTCTGAGTCAACCAGGCCAAACGCGTTTTGACCCCAAAAACAAAGATCGTCAATACTGCGGCAAATGAGACAAAAACTGGTGTGCATATGCACCGACACGAAACACGAACAACGGTGTTGATTGCAACCTCGGGTGTGGTGTCTGCTTGACGTTATTCAAATTTATCCGAAAGTGTTAAAAAGTGGCTGGCCTTAAATTACGTGTTTTTGAAGGCAGCATGTGCAGCAAGTGACTGTACTACGAACAACTGACACTGCCGAACACTCACACAAATATAACGAGTCACGGATAAGCCCCGTCACGCTCTCGAAGTCGGTGAGTGTCAAGTGTAGGGAGTTTTGTGATCAACCTGTTCTGTACCGGCGACATATATTTCCGATAATATACTGATTTGTCTGGTTGAGAAGTCCAAAATTCCAGGACATTTCGACAAATCGACTTAAAAAAGCCAAAATCGTCACATTGTGGCTTTTGAATCGGAGTTTGGTTTTCAAATCGCAAATTATAAATTCTGAAAACGATGACCACGTCAAGCCGAAATTNGGCGAGACACTTTTTTGGCAGACACATATCACGGCATTGGCTTGTCGGATGGACATCGTACCAAGACCATCTTGATCACAACATAAAGGGCTATCAAACCATGTGCTTTGACAGTCTTGAAACATGCTCGTCTTGATTTTAGTTTTTCACATTTCTGCAATTTACTCAAAATTCGGCCTGGTTGACTCGAGCGACTGGGTGTTAAAAACAATATTTAAAAATTTAAAACCTCGATGGATTTGAGCAGTTCCATTTCCTCCTGATTGATACCCCCTCCCATTTCGACGAACAGCCGACGGCGGCTGACACTGGCCGACGAGGCTATAAATTCAATTTATCATTTATGAGTGCCTAACTCACGAACTACTTTATGATATGATGGGAGAGATGTGAAGACGAGAGAGAGGAGGATTTTTTGAGGGAGTGGTTTTCATTCCTCCTCCATCCTCACAAATTAAGACGCCGACAGCCAGCTCCTCAAGCTGTCACCCCACCATCTCAAGCGAGCGTGACGGGTAAGACGAGGACGCGCAAGGCGAGCGAGCGCAGGGGCGTGTATGTGCATGCATGTGTGTCTGTGTTGCTTTTCTTCCTACGTGCATGCCA
>SMMQ01002857.1:3321-21902 GCA_008271595.1 [Pythium] brassicae (nom. inval.) | reverse complement strand
CCCTTTGCTTCAAGAACGCTTCCTCAAGCCAACGGGGTCAGTGCCGTCCAGCTCTTCGCTTTGCGTGAGCAGGACTGGCCTGAGTCCCATTACAAGATCGACACATCAACAAAGAACGACTGCAGTATGCGGGCGATGAATGATGACGATAACGTACCTCGAGTTGAATCTCAGCAGCTCAACGCTGCAGTTCAATGGTACCGTGTACATGTGCGGAACAAATGTCTCGAACACCGAAGCGAGCAGCGTTTGCTTCTGCGCTTGGTGCGTCAGCGCATGAGGGCCTTACAGCACGACGGGGTTCGGACGCCCCGCGTCGGCAACGCCTCGGATTCGACCGCGTGGTGGCGTTGTCACCAATCACGGACACTCGCATCGGGCGGGCAAACCACAGCTGCAAAGCCCCCCCCCCCTCCCCTCTGCCGCTCTTTCAAAACGCAATAGTTGGGTAAGATGCTGTTGTGCTTAGTGGATCTCGCTATCACAGCCATTGATTTTGGTGTCGAGGTTTGAAGACTCTCAGAATGCGGGTAATGTACTCAAATATGTCAGAATGGTACACGACCCATATATTTGGTACACTAGAATTTGGGGACGGGTTGCATGGGGGGAGTAATATTCAAACGGAAATATAGAGAGAAGAAGAGCGTCAAATGACTGGAAAGCGAGGCTGGGTCATCTGTGTGTGTACATGGTTCGCTTGAAGCGACTACAGACGTCGAATTTCTCACCGCGCTTTTGTAGCGCGCAACTCACTGCTGACGCGGTGAATGCCGTCCGCACTGGGACGTGTACGAACGGGCTCCTGCCAGCGGCGAGCTGCTGGACGACCCGGCAACAGCGAATGCGGGAGTCGTCACGCAGCTTCGGGGTGTGAACGCGCATCTCCTCGTGATTGAGGAGCTGCTGCGCCGCTAGGTATCAGCTGATCGACACGGCGGTGCCGAGAGTGTTGCCGAGCTGACCGTTGTGGACGCACAAATGGACGAGATGCAACAGTAACAGGCCCTGGTCAGCGTGGCATCTGACAAGGCGACAACGGGTACACACCGCGAGACTGCATGGCGCGAGCGCAGAACGCGGAGCGGCGTATCCGACCGCGTTCGTGACTTGGACTGTCTGTGCGGTCTTGCTTCTGGAAGTGCTGGCGCTGCTTGCTCCTATCCACGCGCCAGCTATTTGCTTACTGGGCGGCATGTATTTGGCTCTCCGCTTTCTTGAGCCAGAACACGAGGATGGCGTCTCGTGTCCCGTTTGGTACATATATACTACAGCTTCCCGAATCGATACTACCCGACAGTGTGCGACCTACTCACTTTGCCCCGGGGCGGGCGCCGACGCACCAGTGCCGGTGTCTAGCAGTGTGCTGATGCACACAACATCTATGACGCTCGATGCCGAGGATTGTTCATCAGCATCCGCATGTCCATTGCAGCGATAGCACGCTATTCTACGGCGGTGTGTTGACGTCGTCGCCCTCAGGTGGGAACACGCAAGACGTGAAGCGGTATGCCTCAGGTAAGTGCTCCTCGATCAGTCCAAGGATATAGGCGCCGAGATCTATCTCTGTCAAGAACAAGACTGTTAGCAGTGCAAGCGGTGTTCCACCTACCGCGCACCCGTACCCTCACACACTCATACACACATGCAGGATTCGTTTACCCGTGCCACAGCCAATTAAGCGTAGCACAAACAACCCCTGCAGCGAGTTGCAGAACTCCACGGCGCGGCGCAGTTTGTTTAGCAGCTCGTACTTGTGACTGTACAAGTCCTGTTCCCTCACCCACTCGCGCATCAGTCGGCCCTTTTCTATATCCCTCTGCCCTGCAGCGCGCAGGAAACCACACCCGCTAGTAATTGACCGAGCCAGAGATGCCTGTGATGAATTGCTGCTGGTCGAAGAGCTTGTCAAGGGGGCCGCAGAGCGTCTCGATCACTGGTCCATACTCCATGTCCACGAGCAGTGCGCACGCCTTCCCCGCTTGGTGTGCGTCTCAGGCGCTCTCTAGCGGCGGCGTCGCACGAAAAAACGGGCTCGCGCCGTCGTCGACGCGCCCGCCGCGCGTACGCTACACTGAATCAATGAAGAACCACCGCCGTCCGCCAGGAGTGATTGTTTTATGTTGCTTTATGGACACCGCGGCACTCGCAAAGCACACACACACACCTTGGCGTGATCCTCTAGTGCTAGCAACCAGAATTGCCGCCCGATCTGGCTGTCGTACTGACCGACCGGTTCTGCGATGAGCACCATCTCGGCTCTTCTGGTGGCGTTTGCCGTGATCGCTCACTGTATACGCTTTCTCGGTCAAAATGATGCGATTCCTCAGTGTCTGATTTATTACAATACTGGTATTATTACAGACAAAAATCTCAAGAAGCCTCCCAAGTCGCCTCGCTCGCCCCAGACCGCCGCCATGACCGCGTGAAGCACGTACTGAAGCACGAGCACGCACACGCCCTCACCGCCCCGGTTTCCCCATCAAGCTTGTCTACATGATGAGCAGCTCGCTGCGGATCCACTTGCTGGAGCCGTCAACCCACGCAGTGACAGGCGGTGCGCGGCTGGTGGTGCATGGCCGCGGCTTCAGGCCTGCGCCGCACTCACTCGTCGTGCGCTTCCGGCTGCTGCCACCCGACTCTCTCCTACCCGCGCTCGTCCAAACGTTAGAACCCAAACATATGCGCGCGGACACCGCCGGACGCTTCCTGCTCGAGACGCAGCTCGAGTGCATCGTGCCGTCTTTCCAGGACGAGGCGACGCGGCTGCTGGCACAGCTGGCGCGGCTGCCGCCCACCGCTGCCGCCGTGCTCTGCTCTCCGTTCCTGCTACGTGTGCGGGTGGAGGTCATCTTGGACTCAGGTGACGCCGTCTCCAACGCGCTTGTGCTCAAGCTGCACCAGCCACTCGTGGTGCAGAAGCTCACGCCGCAGCACGTGCTGTTCGCGCCACCCGCGACCATCACTGCCACGCTCAACTTGCTTCGCCTCTCGAGCCAGAGCGTGCAACTGCGCGGCACTGCGGGCTCGAGCGCGTCCGCGCTGCAGGAGATCTCGTCGCTGCCCGTGTTCGTGCGCGTGCGGCAGGTCTCGGAGCGCACCGGCGCGGTCTCGGAGCAGACGCGCGAAGGCCGGTG
The DNA here is from genome assembly GCA_008271595.1 of [Pythium] brassicae (nom. inval.). Taxonomy (NCBI): domain Eukaryota; phylum Oomycota; class Peronosporomycetes; order Pythiales; family Pythiaceae; genus Globisporangium; species [Pythium] brassicae (nom. inval.). The sequence goes on along the minus strand of SMMQ01002857.1, from coordinate 18,765 downwards.
GAAAGTCTCGCCCATCGGCGTGTACGAGATTGAGTTCGACGCGGTCACGCTCGGCTTTGGCGCGGCGGTCGTTGCGGTCACGCTCAACCGCCACGAGTTCTACCGCGGCAAAGAGAAGGCGCCCGAGTCGCTCGGCTACCAGGTCGCCCGCGACGTGGCGCTCGGGGTCGTCGAGCCCTGCTGCGTCAGCGTCACGAGTGGCCGGGTCACGGATGTGCGAATCTTCGGAGAGGGCTTTGTGGACTCGGGAGATCTCGTCGTGCAGCTGGCGCAGCGAGAGATCACCTGCTCGACCGAGAGCGCGACTGACAGCGCGATCGCCGCCACAAGCAGCAGCGGCAGTCCGATGGTGCCGGTTGCCCAGCTGAACGCGACGTTCTGCAGCCCGAGCGAGATCCGCTGCAGCGTGCAGCCTAACCTGTCGTTCGGGCTCACAGCGTTCCGCGTGTCGCTCAACGGCGGGCGGCAATTTGGCAAGGCGCACGCGACGGCGCTGCTGCACCGCGACCGCGCACTCGAAAGCATCTGGCCGGCGTTCGGCAGCCTCGAGGGCGGCTCGCTGCTCTTGATCCGCCACGCATGCCTCGCGGTGGAAGACACAGACTCGCCCCGACAACTGCTCAAGCTCGTGCCGCCCAGGAAGGTCCGCGTGCGCTTTCAAGCGCTCACCGAAGATGGAACGCCGTCGGAGATGCTGGTGAAGGTGGTCAACGCAGAGCCGGCGGGTGGTGCAGCGAGGGACGAGCGCGGGCTTATTCGGTGCCGCGCGCCGTCGTTCTTCGAGGAGCTCAAGGCGACGGGCTGTGACAGGCTCGGGTCCCCCAGGCAGATCAAAAGCGACCGGGACGGCGACGTCGTGCTGCGTGTGAAGCGCTTCCGCGTCTCGATTGCGCTCGGCAGCGACGCGTTCTTCGGTGCGCTGGACTTTGGGTACTACTTCCCGCCTGTCATCCGCTCGATCACGATGCACCACGGGCCGACGACAGGCGGCACCTCCGTGTGTCTGCGGATGAAGTTCAAGGTGCCGCCTCGGCTTCCGATTCTCGTGCGCTTCCTGTCGCTCTCGTCGGGGGTCTTTGAGACTGTGTCCGGTGTCGTTGCCTCAAGGAGCAACACCCCCGTGGACGCTCATGGTGCGCCACTTGGTGTCCAACACGTGAGTGGCGAGTCGAGCCCGGACGCTGCCGTGGCTGAGAACAACCCGGCGTTCCTCATCTACTGCATGACACCGGCATGGACCAAATCGACGCACGACCTGCCGCACCTCACGAAGGTGCAGGTGTCGTACAACGGCGGCGTCGAGTTCGTGCCGACAGACGACTCGATCGTCAGTATCAAGTCCCCACGAGCTGCGGTCACAGGCAGCGCGACGTCGGTTGCGGTGACCGTGACAGACAGCGACGCGACGCCGCGCAGAGAGCAGAACAGGCCGCTCTGCCTCGTGCGAGACCTATCGTACCTCTACTTTCTCTTCTATCACCCGCCCACGCTGCGCGCGATCTTCCCCATGTCTGCCGATATCCACGGCGGCAGCTACTTGCGCGTGCTCGGCGACCACGTCGTGGACCACGGCGCGCAAGTCAGCGTCGTGTTTCAGTCCCCACACATGAGCCGGAAGGTGTTGGGCTTCGTCGAGAACGGCGAGATCCGCTGCTGCGCGCCGCCGTTCAACGTCGGGCTCGCGTCGGTCTTCGTCTCGCTCAACGCGGAGCAGTACACCAAGTGTGAGTTCTTGGACCCGGAAACGAACGCGGCGGTGGACTTTGTGTTCTACAGCTCGCCATCGCTCACGGCGGTTAGTCCGCTGTGTGCGTGTGTGTCGGCGTCGAGCGTGGTCAGCATCTACGGACTGAACCTGATCGAGACTGGTCGCATCAAGGTTCGCTTCACTTTCACGACCCCCCACGGAAAGCTGGTGTTCAAGGACACGCCGGGGAAAGCGACGAACGGTGTGATCACGACGCACTCGCCGCTGTTCGGCAGCGACTTCGCCGACAAGTACGCGACGGTGGACGTGGCGCTGAACGGATACGACTTCTCGGGCACGACGGTCTCGTTGTACTACTTCTCGTCGTATACTGCGATGCGAGTCGAGCCAGCGACCGGCGCGTTTGAGATCCCGACCCCGTTGGTGCTGTGCGTGGCTCCGCAGATCACGAGTGACTCGGTGCGCGTGAAGGTGCGCTTCAAGCACAAGCTCACGCTCGCAGAGACGGTGTTCGGCCCCGTCGATGTGCGCGAGTGGAGCGTGAACCGCGTCGCGTTCGAGATGCCGGCGATTTCGACGTTTGTCGAGAGCCTCGAGGTGCTGGCGAGCGCGCAGATCGAGCTGTCGTTCGACCGAACGTACTTCCACAGCATCGGGGAGCTCCTGGAGCTCTACACCGTGTACAACATTCCGTTTCTGACGTCGATGGGTCCACTGTTCGGGCCGCACGACCTACCGACAGAGGTTCTCGCGCGAGGCGTGAACCTGCGAGATAGCGACACTGTGAAAATCAGTCTCTGCTTGGACGGCGAGCTCCGGTCTCCTGTTGCGACAGTGGTTTGCCGGGTCCAGCAGAAACGCCAGGTGCTGACATGGACGTGTCCTGCGCTCGACCAGCTTGTCTCGGAAGCAGAAGCGGACCGATTTGCTGGGGCTTGGCCGTCGTCGGCAAGCAGCATGCTGCTGAAGCACTCGCTGAGCATGCAGATCAGCTGCGTGGACGGGCAGCAGAAGGCACTGCCGTTCACGTTCCGGTTCTACAAGGCGCCGCGCCTGTTGAGTATGAGTCCCGCGGTCGGGTATATCTGCAGCGGCTCGCTCGTATCGTTCGAGTTCACGGAGACAGTCGAGACGCCGACAGTGGACTTTCGCTTTGGCGCGAGCCAGATCACTGGCGGCCGCATCCGCGACGGTCGCTTCGTCGAGTGCTTCTCGCCCGAGCTCACGAGAGGGGTACACGACGTCGCAGTGTCGTTTAACGAGCAGCACTACGAGCTCGCATACATCGACGCGGCTGTGACGCACACTGGGACGCAAGCAGGCGACGAAGATCCCGTCGAGGGCAAGCAGACCAGCGGAGACGGCGTGGATGCGGCGTCACCTGCGAGAGTGCGCGCCACGTTCCAAGCGTTCGCACTGCCACTGTTCACAATGCCAGACAACCGAGCGCGAGTGTACGCCTTTGGACCTGTGACGGGAGGCACAGTGGTGCACATCAAAGGCCGAGGGTTCATCCCTGAGGCGAAGATTTACGTCCGCTTCTGCTCGCCGTTCAAGAGCGGCTTTGGTGCCGACGTGTCGGAGGTGATCGCGAAGGCGCGCGTGGTGGACAGCACGACAATCCAGTGCGTGTCGCCGCTGTCGAAGAAGCCCGGCTGCGTCAACTTGCACGTGTCGTACAACCTTCAGCAGTTCACGGACTCAATGTGCTTCTTCGAGTACCACGACGTCACTCGGTACTCGAGCAAGGGGATCTTGTGCGGCCCTATCTCGGGTGGTACGCCCGTGACGCTCATGGTTCAGGACGCAAGCGGTCTCCCGGAAGATCTGTGCCTCGTCGCGTGTCTCATGCGATTCCGGAGCGACAAGAGCGGGCAGCACGAAGACGTGAGCGCAAGCTTCCACTCAAACGGGTTTGTCCTCTCGGCCATCGCGCCGCCGTGGCCCGCGAACGAGCTCGTGTCGTTGCTCATCTCCTTGTCACGCGGTCCGTCGGCACAATTCACGGACTCAAAGGTCAAGTTCCTGTTCTACGACCCGCCGAAAGGCGCGATTCACATCGAACCATGCGCTGGTCCGGTCACCGGCGGCACTGAGGTATTGGCGCTGTGCGGGAAGATCGTCGACACGGGCGAGATCACCGTCAGCATCACGTTGTACAACGACGGCGAGCCGCTTCGTGCTCGAGAATCTAATCCAGCCGAGCCGCAGCGTGAGGTGTCTGTGAGTGCAGACGTACCACTGCAACAACAATGGAGCCAAGACGACAAACCCCAGGCACCCACCAAACCCGTGACGTTGCTCGTGAAGGGCAGAATTGTCGGCGAAGCGGTGTCGTTCACTACGCCGCCTGTGGACCAAGCGTGCGTCGCATACTTGAATATCTCGCTCAACGGAATTAACTACACGTCGGTGCACACGAAGAGCACGCTCCGGTTCGTCTACTACGTAGACCCGGTGATCCGCCGCCTCAACCCCGCGTGGTCTACGCTCGAGAGCGTAGACCGGATCGTGGTAACCGGCGAGCACATCCGAGACTACGGGTGCACGCCACTCGTGCGCTTCCAGCTGCAAAACCCAGAGGACAAGTCGTGCGTGACAGTGAAGGTCGTCACTGGGAGCTTCCCAGGAACGAAAGCGAGGGACGGAGTTGCTGCGCTGTCGGTGCTTCCGGCTCCGAGCGACGGTGGCGGCGTTCTGGAGTGCAGTGCGGCGTCGATCCAGCCGGGATTCTACGAAGTCGAGGTCAGTCTCAACGGACAGCAGTTCTCCCGCTCAAGCTACATGAACGCCAGGTACGGGAACTACTCGGGCACAGCATGCACCGCGCTGCTGCCATTCCGGTGCTTCGCGGTGCCGTTCTTCTTGGCAACGCCGACCGGGCCCGCGGCGGGCGGCTCGACGGTGACCTTATTTTTGGGGAAGAAGCTCGCGCGGCTTCTGGCGAAGGACCAGAAGTGCCAGGTGCAGTTCTCGCCGGTGCGTGGTTTGGAGTTGAGTGCTGCGGCCGGGGCGGCGACAGCCAGCCAGAAGGGTTCGCAACAACCAGGACTCGAACCGATCTACGCGGTCGGCGAGATTAACCAGGCGGGCGGCAAAATCACGTGTCGCGCGCCGCTCTTGCGCTCGGCAAGCACCGCTACACTCGACGTGTTGTTGTCGGCGGCGCAGGAGTCAAAGGCCGCCCCAACGTCGGTGTGTGCGTATTTTGGCGTGAAGGACAGGGAGAAGTATTATTCGTACGAGTCGCCGTCGATCGCCGAGATCGCGCCATCGTGCGGGCCAACATCAGGCGGCACCTCGCTGGTCATTGAGGGCTCGAACCTGCTCGATACGGGCCAGATCTTCGTGCGCTTCCGCTCGAGCCTGAACGAGCGCGAGCTGCTGATGATCCCTGCGTCGTTCAGCCGGACGTTCCCCGACGGTTCGCTGAGCTGCTCGCCGCTGCTCATCTGCAAGACTCCGCCGGTCGAGATCGTGGACAAAGTCGTCGCGGTGGACGCTGTCGTCGGCGTCGCTGGCAGCAGCCAAAGTGCTGCACACGGCGCAGTCGGCACGCCGCGACACAAAGACGCTCTCACCAGCCGAGCCCGCGCGCAAACGTTTCAGCAGCTCGCGGAGCAGAGCGTCCGGCTGCAACAGCGCCAGCTCGGGGTGAACACCACCGGTGGCGTTGGCGGTGGCTCGCGGGTTCTGCGGATCACACGTACATTCACCAAGATTGCCGCGAAGGGAGACAGCCCCGCTGCAGTGGCAACGGCAGAGCCGAGCGCGAGTGTGAAAGTGCTCGTCGACTTCACGCTGAACGCCGGCGAGCAGTTCATTGCGCACAGCGTGCCGTTCTACTTCTATATGGAGGCGCACGCGAGGGATGTGTCGTGGACACCGAGGCACCTCCCAACGCGCTCGCTCGACCGACTGCCGCTCGAGACGCGCCAACTCAGCGTGCAGCTTCCCAAAAGCTTCCGCTTGAGCGATGCGCCGGAGCGCATCTGCTTCCGCTTCGAGGGCTCACCGCAGCCGATCTTCTGGAAGCGGCGCGGCTCGAGTGCTGTCTTGCACGAGACGGGCGTGGCGCGCGAGCTGCTCATGATCGACGGACCCAAGTTCAAGACGCAGTCCACAATGCGGCGCAGGAGCACGTACTTTCGCAACAGCAGCATCTCCGCGAGCTCAAACAACGTGCTCACGGGCTCCGGTGGCGGGGCTGTTCTGCCGACGAACGTCAAGGCTCGCCCGCCGCCGACCATTCGCCTTTCGCGGGACGGAGAAGGCAACGCAGCGTCGTTGGTGTCGGTAGCTGGTGCTGCGGCTGCAGTCTTGCCTCCAGCCGAGAAGCTGTACGTCGCAGGGAAGGTGGTGCGGGCGAACGAGCTGACGTGTCCGGTCCCCGACTTCTCGTGCCCCGGCGTCGTTCAGGTGTTTATGTCGCTGAACGCGCAGCAGTTCGTCTGTCTCGGCGATATCCACATCCACAATCCGGTGTCGATCAAGGAAGACGACAAGTACCGCTTCTGCTCCAACATCGGCGGCGACCCATTCATGCTCAACTGCTCGCCTTCGACGATCTTCAGCTTCCTCCTTGACCAGTGCGTGACCAACGAGGCACAGTACAACGAGCGCATGTTCGGTCTCGCGACGGTGAAAACTAGTAAGGCGCTTGTCGTGGCCGTCGCGCCTCCGGATCAGAGCAACGAGTCGGAGGCGGCAACCTATGTCTTGAGCGAACCGCAACGTGCAACGCAGCCTCCGCGTCCGCTGGTGACCCAGACGACACAACGAGGTTCGCTGCTCAAATCACTTGTAGTGTCGACTGCGTGGCGCGAGCGCGAGTTCCACGTCGTGCGAGTGCACATGGTGCCATCGCAGGCGCGCTTGACGCGCAAAGTGGTCGTGTCCGTGTCTCGCGTGGACAGCCAGGTCGAGATCGGCACGAGCGTGCCGGACGACACCGGCTGCTGCGTGTTCGAGATGACGGACTGGGGCGCCGAGATGCTGCTGAGAGCGACTCCACCGCCCAACACGGGCTACACGCCGTTTTCGGTGATTATCCGCGAGGGCGTTGCGTATCGACACAAGCAAAGAGCGCCGCCGCCGCTCAACGCCGGCGCCAGTCTCTCAAGCAGCTCGCACGTGTTGATAGTGCAGTCGGCGCCGAAGACGGCGCTCAGAGTGGCTGTGCTCAGTTCGCACCTCGAGCGCGCGCGTGTTGCGGTAGTGTCATTAGGAGGAGACGCGATTCCACTCCCAGCTGATGTGGGGACTGTCGAAGAAAACGACGCGGTGTTCGAAGACAGCACGCTGTGCCTGTCCTCGGTCCTCGTCGACTCGGAGCAGCTCCGTACCGAGCAGACGCCGTTCTACGTGTGTATCGAGGTGGCGAGCAAGGGGGGCGCAGTCGATATCACCGCCAACAGCGAGCAAGACGCCAGCAACGCGCCGTCGGACAACCACGACTCTGTGCTGGGTGAGGTCCAAGTCGCTCTGTGCGGCCACTGCGGCTCGAGCCTCTCCTTGAGCGGCGTCACGAGAGCGCTGTCAGGCTGGTGGATCGTCGCGCTCGTTGCGTTTTCACCCGACAGCAGCGACGTACAGATCACTGCAGTCGATAGTCTTGTGGCCACGCTCGGCGACGTCACCGCTTCGCCACAAGCCCTCGCATCCAACACACTGGCCGTTGAAACTGCAGCAGTACAATCGAGCTCGAGGCTCGCCGACATCCCGCTCAAGAGCCGAAGCGTGGCGGCGTCGATCTGGTTCTCGTGCGCTGACTCGAGCCGGAATCTCTCGTGCTCGTCGGAAGCGCGCCTCGTGCTGCCTGGCTCGGTCGACCTCGCGTCGTTCATGGGGGCGCCTCTACTGCTACATGAGGTGAAGCTGGAGTGCGCAATGCCCGAGTTGCCGTTCAGCGGCCCGACGGTCCTCACGGTCACGTTTGCCGGCGTCATCTTCTCCAACTCGATCTGCATCCAGTGCTACGACCCACGCACGTGGCGCATCACGGCGCTCGACCCGCCATGCGGACTCGTCCGCCAGGAGACGGTGCTGCGCGTCGAGGGCGAGAACTTTGTCGAGAACCGCAAGATTCTCGTGCGCCTGTCCGACGCGACGCGCTACTTCAACGTGAACGCGGCCGTGGAGAAGGTGCACTTGCTGATCCTGCGCGTCGCCGCGGTGAAGAACCTCCGCGCGGTGCTGCAGGCGCTCGGGGTGCCGTCGTTCACTACAACCGGAGCCAGCGCTGTGGTGTCGCTACAGAAGCGAGAGGATGACGTCGCCCAGTTGCCGCTCGCCTCACTCTCAAGCTTCACGCTCACACTCCGCATCGAGTGCGGCAAGCAGACCGAGTTCGCAACGTGCCGAGAGGCGAGCGTGCTGGCCGTGCTCTCGAGCGCGTCGGTGCTGAGCTGGGAGGAGCACTACGAGATCCAGGTGACGTCCAAACAGAATCGACTCCTATTGACGCTCGAGATTAGCGACGTGTCGCTGCCCAAGCCCATTGAGATCGCGCGCGCTGTCGCTACGATCGACACGCTGCAGGATGGAGTCATGGTGCGCCGATCGTATGCGTTCGAGGAGCACTTTCGGAAAGGGCCGCTGTTCCGAAGCTCGAGCAGTAGCAGCAGCTCTGGAGTGTCGGTCACAACCGCCCAGCCTGTTGCTCATCCAAGCAGCGAAGTCGACCTCGTACTGCACCTGTCGCCACCCATACTCAACGCAAACGTGGTCGTGTGCAAGCTGCAGCCGCTACAGGCACCGCAGAAGTTGCGGGTCCAGATCTCGTCGGGCGACTCGTTCTACTCGACATGTGAGGAGATCCGCAACACCTCGACAGCGCTCAAGGGGTTCTCATCATGGTACCAGGTGTACGAGCCACCGATAGTCGTCGAGACGACGCCGCATGTGCTTCCGCGGTCGGCAGGGGGCGAGATTCTGATCCACGGCAGCGGCTTCATAGACAGTGTCGGCGGCAACGTCGTTGTCCGCGTCTTTGCGTGCGCCAAGCTGGTGCTCACGGGCGCGGAGGAGCAGCAAGTGCTCAGCGAGATGAACAACGTCGTTCGCGTCGAGCGGCGGACAGCGAGCTTCTTCGTCCGCGACCTGGACGCGCGCTTTGTGTCGCCGACGCAGGTCACGTGTGTCGTCCCGCCGAACCTGGCATCGTACTGCCTCTACTACCGCGTGTCGTTCGACGGGCGAGCGTTTACGGCTGCCACCGCAGCGTCGCACGTGCTGCTCTTCAGCATCGACTCGATTGCGCCGAGAGGTGGGCCCGTGAGCGGAAACACGTACACTGCGCTGCACGGCACAAACATCAGTGCGTGTATGTCGCGCTGGGACCTTACGCCGACCGTGCGCCTCAAGTGGATCCGCGGCGCCCGCGAGCTTGAGAGCGTGACGGTGCCCGGCGAGTTCTACCCGTGGGAAGACGTGATCTACTTCTACACGCCACAGAGCAAGTTCGGGCTCCAGAACATCACTGTGAACGTCGAGCTCTGTCTGTGCACACGCCGGGAACTCGAGAGCGCTTCTGTCGCCTCGCCGTTGGCGAGCTTGGTCGGACCCATCTCGTTGCCGAGCGTGCCGCTGCGCTTCGGGCAGGACGAGATCCCTTTCGTGATGTATAAGGCGCCGACGATCAAGCTGATCGCGCCGACGACGGGACTGGTGTGCGGTCTCTCCTTGCTCGAGCTGACGGTGCAGGGCCTAGACGACCGAGCGGCGCTGAGTCTCAGGCAGGTGCACAAGACGCGCTTCAGGCGGCGAGGACAGATGCAAGTCTCGGAAGCGCAGCTCGTGGGCGAAGGGAAGTTTGTGAGCCTTGTGCCTCGCTTTAACGTTAGCAGCTCGACCGCAACAATACTACCAGCAGAGACGGTGTCGACCCCCGTAGCGCTGCCTTCGTCGTTGTCGTCGTCGCCACCGTCGCCGCAGAAGAACGGAGGAGCGCTCCGTTCTGGGAAGCCGTCGGCACCAGCAATGGCTGCAGGCGGACCACTGAAGATCTGGAACCGCGACGCCGGCATGTTCGTGTCGCTGCTGCGCGCGCGGAGTCTACACGTGTCGAAAAAGCACACGTGCAACCCGTTTGCTGTCGTCAGCTGCGACAAAGTGTGGCTCAAGAGCACGCGCAAGGAGGGCACGTTCGCGCCGGTCTGGAACGAGTTGTTCGACTTTGAGTGGCTTGACACGCACGCGGCACCGGTGGTCCGGGTCGTGGTGGAGAACCAGCTCACGACGGATCATAGCGAGATCGTCGGGAGTGCGGAGATCAGCTTCGCGACGTCATCGACGGTGCCAACGTCGGCCATTAGCGGCGGCTTCAGCCAGCCGTTCTCCTTCCGAGCCTGGTTCCCGCTACGCAAGAAGCTCGGGAAGAGCAGCATATCCAGTGAGTGTGACGACCACAAAGGACAGCAGCAGCAACAGACTCAGCAACCCCAAGCAGCAAACAACCCTGTCGTCGGCGAGATTGAGCTCGCGATCAGCTACATTCCAGCGCCTGCGCTCGCGTCGAAGCGCACGGCAACGATCAGCAAGTTCTCGTCCATTCTGTCGGTGATCACGGCCAAGAAGCAGCAGCTGCAGTCGCTGGTGCAGCCTCAGCTCGACGACGCGCTGCGCAAGAAGAAGGAGAAGATCCTCTCGCGTTTGTTCCGTCGCCACAACGGCGCCGCCTTGCCGGCGTCCACGGTTCCGAACGAGCTCCTAGCGGAGCTGGCGCTCAACGGCCAGGACTTTTGGTCGGTGGCTCCGCACCGGTGCTATCTGATGCCGACACCGCTTGTAGTCAGCGTTGAGCCCTCGTTCATCGCGCTCGACGGAGGCTCGCAGATGTTCATCTTCGGGCTGAACTTCGCAAACTCCGGATCGCTCCGTGTCGCGTTCGCGTTCCCCAGCGTGCGGTCGGGTGCAGGTAGAAACGTCGCAACGGGACACCACGCGCCGCTAGCGATCGACGCGAGCCGAGTGGTCGTCGTCGACGCAAAGTACCGGTCCATCACGTGTATCGTGTGCGCGACGCCTCCGTTGAGCGCGATCGCGCCGCTCGGAGCTGCTGACGTCATGATCTACGTGTCGGCAAACGGCGCCGACTTTGATAGCGTCAGCCTCCCGCATCATCATGCGACAATGCAGGGGGCGACGCTGGAGAGCGACAGCCGCGTAGAAGGGGAGCCAGGCATTGAAGCGTCGAGTTCTCGCAGGCGCGGGGATGACACCTGTACGATCGTCGCAGAGAGAGAGCGGTTCGTCGTGCACCCCGACCAACTGATAGGCACAGCGACGGCCGCCGCCAAACTGAAAGCAGGATCGACACCCACATCCCCGATCAACGAAACGCGGTCGTCGCCACACTGGGTTCTCACGAAGCAAGTGCAGCTCTACCTCACGCCGACCATACTTGGTGTCGTGCCGAGCGACGGGATCTACACATCGCGCCTGAAAATCGTGGGCCGGGACTTCACGGTGACACCCGTTGCGATCGGTACGTGCGCGCTGTGGTTGAACGACGGGGAGGCGTTCGCCGAATCAAGCTGCTGCTGAGTGTGCTGTGTTGCGCACACAGCTCGTTTCTGCTCAAAGTCCGACGAGAACGACGTCCGCACGAGCCGGGTTCGCGTCCTGTCGAGCGAGCGGATGGAGTGCGAGCTACCGGACTTCCCGCGAGGCACGGTCGTGACGACGCTCGTCGCGATCAACGGCGTCGAGTTTTTCCCGTGCCCTGGCGAACTCGTCGTCTTCCAGTCGCCTCGGATCACAGAACTCGTGCCGAGCTGGATCTCCGTAACGACCGTGGTGGACCTGAGGATGCGTGGGGTCAACTTCACCACGCAGAGCATGGCGCACACTGCGGTGCAGGTGTCGTTCATGCGCGGAAATACGCAGCGTACGGTGAAGGGAAGCTGCGTCGATGGCGAGATCCTGTGCATAGTCCCGCCCGAGCTGCTTTCCCAGTACGCCGGTGACTCTCGTGCTTCTGGAGCTTCACCGACCGCAGCAAGTGGTGCTGGGATTGCTACTGCTGGTTCGCCAATGTTGGCAACGGCCGCTGAGCCGAACCTTGCACTACACCATGAGACGCACTGCCTCCCGTTAAACAGCGGGCGTTGCGCGACTCCACTCGTCCTGACGCCGCCGATCTTGGTCGACGTCTGGCTTGGCGGAGTGCACAAGACGGTACGCATGAGTACGGTTTGTGGCATCATCTTTCATCGGTGCTTGGACTGATCGCGTGCCGTTGTTTGTATGCCCACGCTGCGCTGCAGTTCACAGGCGCGCCTGTACCTCTGCACATCTACTCTGCGATCCCATCGCTGCACTCGCTCGCTCCAATGAACGGTCCGATCTACGGCGGCTTCGCGGTCGACATTGGCGGCCGCGGGTTCATCAACACCGGTGTGGTCACCGTGCGGTTCGAACTCCTTCAAGGCGCTGCGAAAGGAGAGAGTGGACGACAGACTCGGTGCGCGACGCCTCACACAGAGGTGGACGCGATCGTGAGCCGCCCATTTGCTAGCGCGAACGACAGTCCTGTTGGAGACATCCCTGCAATTGACGAGCCGGTCTTCGTGGACGCTCGCGCCGATTTCGTGTCGCCGGAGCGCCTCGTGTGCATGGCGCCGCCGTTCCCACAGGAGGGCGTGTACATGGTCTCTGTGTCGCTCAACGGCGTCGAGTTCAGCAAAATAAGCGCGACGTCGTGGTTCCTCGCGTGGCAGAACTGGCAACGGCGCAAGCTCTTGCTCGCGTCGCACAGCCTCTTCGCGCATCGTCGTGTGGGTCGATGGGAGGGTGCGGGCAGAGCCGTTGGGGTGGCGAGTGAGCCAAGCTCGAAGGCGCCTCTGCTCGTCGACGATGAGCTCCACATTTTGCGCCGGAAAGGCAGCTTCATGTTTCCCCACTCGTCCGCCGACGCAGAAACCGGAGACCCGCGCGCGTTCGGCGGCGTCCGCCTCCCGCTGATCCACCGGCCGCCCGAGCGCTGCAGTTCTGCCATGCGCGCGGTGATGAAGTATTACGAAGACATTGATGAGGACGGAGCCGAGTTGACGGACCCGAAGCTGCTGCACTGGCACCCGGCGTCGGCTGCGGACGAGAAGTGCGATCGGAACGCTACTCTCGGTGGCGACTGCCTGCCGCTTTCCACTCTGTACTATCGATCTGTACTGACAAGATTGCTGGTTGTCTGTCGTGGGTTTGTACGCGTGCGTGTGAGCAGAGGCCGCTCGCTCATCTCGCTGCTCGACAGCCTGTGCAACGCGCCGGAGACGCAGCCTATCATGTGTCACCGCATCGGAGTCGTGTTTCGCCTGAAAGGGCGGCAGGTCTGCGTCCAGGGGCCTGGAGGCGGTGGCGGCGGTGTCGCCACTGACACCCAGAGCGACAGCGACGACGACGACAGCGGCCTGCGTCCTCTCATGTTGCGCTACTCTGCGTTCGTCGAAGGTTTTCGATGGATTTTCCCACATGTGTTGGAGCGAGAGCTCGAGGATCTGTGGTACTTCGTCGACCGGAGGCAGCGAGGGTACGTCACGTTCGCCAAGATGATGAAGCGACTTGTCCGGGAAGAGCGCAGCCGCAGCCCGGAGCCCGGACCGACGCACTACCATCCGCAGTTCCGCGCTGTCGAGCCCAAACCCATCGCGGCGGTGATCCTCCCGGAGGTTGACGAGCCGGAGCAGACGGCGGGGTTGCCGTCCGAACTCTTCATGGACTACGACGCGTTTAAAGCCGTGAAGCCACGCGCGGCCACCGCGTTCTTCCCCAAGAGCAAGGCGGACGCATCGTGGTGCAACCCGGTGGTTCGCGAGCCCCTTGGCGACGGTGGCGGTGCTCTCAACGAAGCCGCGATCGCTCCTGCGAGTTATGCTGGAGAACGTCCGACCCGGACCCACTATGCGACGTCAGAGACGGCGAGGGGCTCGACGATGCCCACCCCACGGCCGCCAAAGCACCAATCGCCTCGACAGAGCGGCCAAGCGACGCCTCGAGCAGCAAGTGGTCGAACTGGGCACTCGGCGATGCCAGGCCGAGTTCACCAACAAGCGAGTTCTCGAAGTCTCCACGGCAGTGAGGAGGCGAGTCTGGACTCGCAAGTGCAGAGCAGCAGCAACAGCAAAGAGCCGTCCGCTCGCTTGCCTGCAGCAGTGGCTCGCCCTCCGCGGCGGTCAGCGGACGTGGTATCTGTGCCTGCTCTCGCTGGCGCTGCGGTAGGCTCGCGCTCGAGCGCTGACACGCTGAGCCCGTCGAGCGGCCGAAGTCTGTTCTACGACGACATCGCGCCGCTGTACCTCCGGTTTCTGAAGTCAAAGGAGGTGCAGAAGTTCATGAAGCCGTGACAGTAATAACGAACGATAACGTAATGCAGCAATTTATGGCATAATTTTGGAGGGCTTCGCATTTTCATCATATCTTTGCTGGTTGGATTGTTCAGAACAAAAGAAGCATATTTTTGAGTAGCTCATTCATCAAAGAACTCGAATGTTGCATTTAAAAGCTTATTCGCTTACTTCTTCAACATTAAAAACAGCTTTTAATCACATTGACGATTTTTGTCAACATCAGTTTTTGGCGGGCCTTCTATTTGGGGATGAGTCTGCTATTTGAAGCGCTGTTGAGCAAAAATCGGACAAGTGTGCGAACGAGACCAAAAGACGGTATATAATCGACCGTGTACTGTAATTTGACATCAGCATGACTGTGGCAGTAAAGCGAATCCCTCGTGGTAGTGCCTGGTTTGGAGTTCCAGGTTCAGCGTCCCCCACTGCTCCAAACAACCAGCATCACTCAATACCAACATGCAGCTACGAACATATGACGTTTGACAAGTTAGTCGCGTTGCAAATCGTCGTGCGTCAGAAGACGCCTCTTCACATCTACAGTCTTTCCCCGACGCTGCTTTTTCTCTGTCTCTGGAGGCAGCACTAAGATCTCAGTGTGAATAGTCTGACGACAGACGAGCCACGCTGGCGAAGGAGAGTCCACTGACGTGCCGTTGCGCTGGAAGCTCGTGAGACGCTTGCTCATTGCAGGAAGAGAGAGCGGCCAAATGCCGGCCGCTTGGAAGCTAGCGACAATGTTGCTCGGCCGCTGGACGGCACCTACGATCCAAGCCGATACAGCCACTCGCACAGCATCTCTCTTCTTCATTGTGGTCTGGCCGGACCCAACGAGAAAGTTGCTGATTTCGGTCTTGAGCGCCTGCTTCACACCGCGGAACACTGCGACATCAAGGGGCTGATAGAGGTGGCTTGAGTTGGGCGGTAGCTGAACGATCCGGACGCCAACCTGCTCTGCGACGATGTCAATGCTCTCGTCCATGTGAAATGACGCGCCATCAAGTACCAGAATGAGTGGCCGCCTGACTGGGGTCGGGACATCAGCGGCGAACGCAACCAGCCACTCTCGCATGATCGCGGTCGTCATGAAGCCGGCGTCGGCGGTGGTCACGCGCGCGCCTGGGAAGTCTGCCGCGGCGAGCACGTCCCGGTTGAGACGCTTGCCTGGCACGATAAACAACGGCGGCAGCAACTCCCCACTCGCCGACCCGCACGCCACGAGAGTCAGGTCGAAGTTTGCATCGACCGAGCGACTCCAGACGTTGCGCGACCCCCTGCGCGCAATCACCTTCCTCGTCTTAACATTCCGCTCGAACGAGGTCTCGTCCATATTGTAGATGCTTTGAGCACCGGCACCCGTCTCCACAGCTGCACGCGCACAGCACCAGAAGAATG
>SMMQ01002856.1:8418-39916 GCA_008271595.1 [Pythium] brassicae (nom. inval.) | reverse complement strand
GGGGGGGGGGGGGGGCGCTGCACTGTGTAGTGACCGCGTCCGCGAGAGAAGATCGCCGCGTTTTGCTGACGCAAGCGGAGCTGCAGCCGCTGCTGAAGGAGCTCCGGCGCGCACCGCCCGAAGTCGTGCTCAAGCGCCTCGAGGACGTGTCGGGGATGGTGTCGCACCTGCTCAAGAAGTGGCAGCGAGGTGCGTGTGCTCTCTAAGTCGCTCGGGTTGTTCCGCTGTCGTCCGGCTCACCAGCTGATGTACTCGTACGGGTCCAGACCAAGCGATCGAGGAGCAACTTCCGTCGAACGCGCCTGCGCTGCCAGGACACTTTGTTGGCGGCAGTACCGATAGTGGCGCTGTCCCTGCTACTGAGCCCACCGAGCAGCGGACAACAGCTACGAGTAACTATGGCGACGGCCCCGGGGCGGTTGTGCCCCTCCCGTATCGGACACGAGTCGCGGACGAGGTAGAGAGCAGAGGGTCCGGCACCGGCGCCAGCGCGAGCAGCCACAGCCCGGACTCTCCGCCACCGAATGCGGCGTCGAGCTGATGATTGAGCGGGTCGGTGCTGTTTCAGTTTTGAGAGTGTGTGGGATACAAAGAGTGGACTCTGTCGCACACTGAGGCGAGAGCAAGGGGGTCGTTCATTAGATAGTCCGATTGTCGGAAGGATGCAGGATATCCACGAGAAGAAGGCGAGTCGACCCCCTCCCACCCCCTCACCCCTCATTGGCTCAGTAGCGCTCGCGTGCGAGAGTGCGAGAGTGCGAGAGCGCTACGCCTCGTCCGTGGACGAGACGAACTTGGTCGGGTGGTGGCGCGAAATGAGGTGCGTGTACGCCTCGGACCCGAGGAGAGCGCCGAAGAACGGCGCGACGCACGGCACCCAGAAGTACCCGCTGTTGTACGCGAAGACCTTGAAGCCCCAGCCGGCGACCGCGGTGAAGAGACGAGGAGAGAAGTCGCGCGCCGGGTTGAGCGCGAAGCCCGTGTTGTAGCCGAACGAGAGCGCGATGCCCGAGAGGATGAAGCCGATCACGACGGGCTTCATGCCGTTCTCTGCCTCGTTGTTGAACCGATCAGTGACTGCAAAGATGCCGACGAGGAGCAGGAAGCTGCCGATCACCTCGTCAATGAAGCCCGCGATGAGGCCTTCGTGGTCCTTTGGGTACGTGGCGAAGATGCCCGCTGTGCTCGCGTCCCACGTGTCGAGCTCCCAGAGGCCGGGGAGGTAGCCGATGTACACGACCATGGCACCGACGAACGCTCCCGCAAACTGCGCGGTGATGTAGTACGGTGCCTTGGCCCAGGGCAGGCGACCGTGGCGGCACATCGCGATGGTCACGGCCGGGTTGAGGTGGCCGCCGCTCACGCCCGCCGAAGCGTAGAGCCCCATCATGAGCGCGATGCCGTACCCCATGGAGATGGTGGACCAGTCGCCGGCGTAGCTCGAGAGATCGGGGCTGACCTCCTTCTTGAGCGCTCGGCTCGCCTCGAGGCCCTGCGAGACGACGGTCTGGCACACGACGCCGTCGCCCACGAGCACGAGGATCATGGTACCGAGGAACTCAGCGTAGGCTTCACGCATCACGGTCTTGCGGTCCAGCGGCTCGGCGGTTGTGAGCGAGAGCTGCTCCGAATCGGCCTGCGTGCCGTAGCTGTCTTCGTTCTGGAAGAACCCGGGAGCCGCCATGGCTGGAGATGAGGATCCGATGTGGAGGGTGGGTTACTGCTCGGCGGTGCGAGGAGAATTGGAGAGTGAGCGCCGAGAGCCGACTGAGCTCGGATCGACCGAGAACCTGCCAGGCTTGGAGCGCTCGCTCGCTAATGAAGTGTCTTATCCAATGCTCAAAGTTGGCAGCGCGCCTCCCATATCTTTGACCAAATGCGTGGGATTGGGTGCGGCCAGCACCGACACCAGCGATCTGAGCAGGAAGCGATCACCAGCCGAGTCGAGTTCAACCGACGGCCACTGGCACCAGATGGCTGCACTTTATTTCGGGATGCCACCATCCTGAATAGTGATGCTCGTCGCAGTGTGACTGTGAGATTGGCGAGCTTGCACCAAAATGGCGACACCTGCCTGCCCTTGGCCGCGCAAGCGAACGCCAAGTGGAGAGCAAGCAGATCATCGCAGTAGTGCACAGAAGCACAAAGGGTTCGGGACTCGATGTCGAGACCACGTGTGCCAAGAGGCTGAGTGCCATCAAGAGTTCTCAACATTGTTGTGTTCTATCTGTTCGGCCGCCATCGACAAACTCAACACGTATCCACACACGCACGACGCCCTTTTGCCTGCTACTGTACCTCTGTACACCAACAACTACACCCAGATCGACGACCGGTCCGCGCGTAGCTTGGTCGCGCTGGACAGATACGCGCTCGCGGCTGCTGTCGCCGCGCCGATGGTGGCGCTGCTAGATGCTCCGCTGGACGTGGCGCTAGAAACGCGGGCGCGCGCCGAGCTCGACAGCTCGTCCAGCGTCGCCAAGATCTCCACCATCGACGGGCGCTGCGTCGGCGAGTCGTGGAAGCACGTCTCCATGAGCGACCGCAGCGTCTCCGGGAGGTCCTGCGGGACTGCGAGCCGCTCGCCGTTCATCACTTTCAGCACCGCCTCGAGCGGCGACAGCGCCGCGAACGGAGTGCTCATCGTGAACGTCTCCCACATGAGCACGCCAAACATGTACGAGTCCGACTCGTACGAGAACAGGTGCGGCGGCAGCAGCGACTCCGGGGCCATGTACTTCACCGGCCCCACGCCGTCCTTCATCAGCGTCCCACCGGAGGCGCTCACGCGCCGACAGAGCCCAAAGTCGCAGATCTTGACACGCAGGCTGTCGTCCACCAAGCAGTTGCGCGCAGCGATGTCGCGGTGGATGAAGCCGCCTTCGTGGATGTTGAGCAGCCCCGCAGCCGC
This sequence comes from [Pythium] brassicae (nom. inval.), assembly GCA_008271595.1. Lineage (NCBI taxonomy): Eukaryota > Oomycota > Peronosporomycetes > Pythiales > Pythiaceae > Globisporangium > [Pythium] brassicae (nom. inval.). The sequence goes on along the minus strand of SMMQ01002856.1, from coordinate 37,005 downwards.
GTCCTTGAGCATCGCGGTCTTCTGTCCGATCGTGAACGCGTCGCTCCCCGGATCAGTCGACTGAGCGCGCAGGTTGTCCTCCAAGCTCCCGAACGGCAGGTACGCCGTCACGATGCTCAGCGGGAAGCGGATGTCTGTCGACGCCCCGACGAACGGCACGACGCACGGGTGGTGCCCAAACATGTTGAGCACCGCGGCCTCGTGCTGGAACTCCTGCACGATCTGCTCGGACGTCTCGCCGAACTCGCTCGCTCGGATCGTCTTGACGACCACGTCGCGGCCGTTGTACGTCGCGCGGTACGCGTCGCCAAAGTGCCCCGAGCCGACGAGCTCCTTCATCTCGAGCGACTTGTACGGAATCTCCTCGAACGTCTTCTCCAGTACCTCGAGCTTCGAGCTGAGCATCTGCGCCTCCAGGTCAGCCGGCTCGAGCTGCTTCGACGACACAGACACGTACGAGCGCAGGATCGCGACCTCTGTGCCCACAATGATGGTGGCTTTAAACAGCACCGAGCCGAATGCGGCGCCGTCCGTGCACTGCACGTCGAACGTCGCACTGCAGACCTTTCCTTCCCACGAGAAGCCCTGCGTCGCGCCGTTCAGGATACGAAAGCCCTCGGGGGTGTCCAGCGTGACGTGCACCAGCGCGCCACGACGGATGTCGAGCTTCGTGTCCACAGACAACTTGCGGCTGGCGGGGTCGAAGGTCTCCGCGCGCTCGCGCATCTCCGCGCGCTGGTTGAGCAGGAACGCCCACACTGTGTAGTGGAACAGCTTGGGCGACGGCGCGACGCTCGGAGGCGCGAAAGCGTTGAAGTGGACCTTGTCTCGCCGCCCTGGCACGTCGTCGTACTCGGAGAAGCGCGAGTGCGCCATCGCTGGAGGGCATGAGTACTGGATCGATCGATACACCTGCGGGAGCTGGTCCGATGGGAAGTCGTCGTCGTCCTCGTGCTGCACACTGTTCGTCGGCGAGTACAGGTCGTACGACGCAGTGTTGACCAAGAACGAGCCGTTCGCCGTGCTTGTCGGCGACGCCGGCGGCGTGAACGAGCTGTACTCGGGACCCGACCCCAAGCCGCCGCGGAACATCGGCACGTCACTCAGCCCCGCGATCGTCTCGGACGAGCTCTGGCCGGGCAGGCGGAAGACGTCCAGGTAGTTGTACTCCTCAAACGTCTGCGGCAGGCTCCCGAACTGACCGCTGATCTCCAAGTCGTTCAGATCATTGCTGCCTGCTCCTGCCTGGTATGGGCCAGTGAAACTGATCCGTCGCGCGTCGTCTCGCGGCAGTAGCTGCGTGTCTGTCGCAGGAGCACTGACGTCGCGAACCGAGCTGCTTCCGCTGGACACTGGACGCCGAATCACACGCGGACCCGGCGTCGCCGTCGCAGTGGTCGAGGTTGACGCGCCTCCCAACGCCGCCAACTGCTTCGCCTCGATCTTGGCTTGCGCGATGCCGTCCAGCACCGCCTGTGCAATGCCGTCGTGGTAAAAGTCCCGGTCTTTGGCGTACACCTCCCGCTCGCGCAGATACGACGTCGGGCTCTGCGGGTGCTGCGTATCTGGGTACACGGGCAGCACAGGGAGGCTCTGCGTGCGCTGCTCCTGAGCAGTCCGCTGTTGCGCTTGCTGTTGCTCCCGTTGCTGCTCGGATTGCTGCTGCTGTTGTAGCTGGCGTTGCAGCTGCGCTTGCTGCTGCGCCTGTTGCCGTTGTTGTTGCGCTTGCTGCCGTTGCTGCTGCGCTTGCTCCTGCAGTCGGTAAGCTTGCTCCTTCTCTCGCAGCGCCTGCTCTCGTATCCGATTCGCCTGCTCTCGCTGGCGCTGCGCTTGTTTCTTGACGCGTTGCGATGGGTCGACGAACGCCGCTGCTCCTCCTGGATATCGCCCCTCGTCCAAGTTGCTCTTTCGCATCTGCAAGCTCGCTGCTGACGGGCGGTAGCGCGGGTCGACGCCGCCCGTATCCGCGTAGTCGTCCGCAAGCCGAGCGATGGGGACATCCGCACTCGAGCGGCTGACGCGGTCGCTTCGGGTCGAGAATGTCGAGTGCAGCGGCGGAGCCGACGGGCTGAGGTCCAGCACTTCGCACACGCGCATGTGCGGCGGGAGCTCGTCGAGCCCCGTGTGGATGCACAGCGAGTCGAAGCTCTTCGTGCGCTTCAGCTCGTGGCGCCCGCCCTTCTTCTTGGAGAGCCACTCGCACCGCGGGTCTTTGTGATGGCCGTCGAGACTGCGGTGGTTGTGCGCAGCCAAGCGCGGATCGTCCGGGAACCCGCCCACGTGAGGTCCGCGAGCAGTGGGATCGACCCCTGGAGGAAAGAACGGACCGCCCATCCCTGGCATTCTGAACCCGAAGTCGCCGCGTCCGCCGCCACGGCCGCCTCTGCCTCCTCCACCCCTGCCCCCTCCGCGGCCAAACCCGTGCCCGCTGCCCCGACCACCTCCGTGGCCACCACTGTGTGGGTCGTCTCCGCTGTCGTTCGAATGCTTGATGTGCACCTTGAACATACAGCAGTCCACGACTCGTTCTTGCGTCTGCTCGCGGTAAGCAGCCTCTACGTCGCTCGTGTCAGACCCGAACGGCGGTATCGACGGCATCTGCGGCATCGGAGGCATCGGTGGGTACGGCATCCGACTGCTTCCCGGCTGGAGAGGAGGAACGCCACCGGCGCAGGGGTCGGGGCCGTGCGTCTCGGGTGCCGACGGCGCTGCTCGTGCGGCTCTCGGGTCGAACGCACTCGCGCCAGCGCTCAGTCGCCGGCGATCGTCCAGGCGGCTGTTGAAGGAGCCCTGGAACGGCGGCGGCAGACTCTGCGACGACGCGAGTGGCGCGCGGGAGAGCTCGTCGTATGGCCGCGCGTCGGGCGACGCGTGATGCGTAGCGTAGGCCCGCGCGTCGAACACGCTGTGCGCGCCGTCCGTCCCCGATTGATACTGGTACGCGTGCGGCGGCAGGTCGCCCTGCTCCGCAGCGTGCCAGTGGAGCAGCGGCGCGTGCTCTCGGTCTTCAGCGCGGTTCGCTTCTTCAAACAAAAAGCCCGCCATCTTCTCCGACACGGACACGCTCGCGACTGCAGCCGTGACGGCGATCTGGTGCGCCAGGAAGCCGACAGCGACCCCGACAAAGTACTTGGTGCTGCCGCCAGAGAGATCCCAGTTGACGCCGGCCGCGCCGTCGGCGGGCACGAACTGCGCGATCGCGATGCTCCAGAACGCGAGCGGGACGGCCGAGAAGATGACGTTGAAGAGCCACTTGAAGAGCAGGAAGTAGAGCAGCGAGAGCACCATGACCGACGTCGTGACCTCGCGGCCGCGCTGCGCCGCCGCCCCGAAGCGCGGTCGCGACGGCGCCCGGTCGACGCTGCCTGGGGCTGCTGCCGGGTGGCCGCTACGAGTGGTCGTGGTGGACGAAGGTGGCGGCGCAGCTGGCGCGCCGATCGCTACGCGCGCCATCGCTTCAAAGTGCGCGCGCGAACTGCGCGGGTCAGCGGCAGCGGCCGCGTCATTCGCGCGCTTGGCGTCGTCGACGCCGAGAGCGTTGATCCAGAGCTCGGTGCGCCAGAGGCTCGCAACGAGCACGCGCACGGAGCGCGAGGAGCCGGAGCAGATGCAGAGCAGCAGCAGCCCGACGCCGCCGAGCGTGAGGACGAGCAGCAGTAGCAGCGCCACGCCGAAGAGCAGCGCTGCGACGTGGAAGAGCAGCGTGTAGAGCACGCTCTGCAGCACGTTGCGCGCGCGCTTTCTGCGGCGTGGGAGCGACGAGTGAGGCTGGGAGCGCGACACGGTGGGGGCAGGAGGCGGCATATCCGTCTGCGGCAGCAGCAGCAGCGGCGCGTCGGTCGCGGAGAAGACGGGGCTGGCGGTGGCGGCAGACAGCGGGCGCCTACGCCGGAGGCTCGCGGCGGCGGGGGGAAGCAGCGCTGGCGGTGGCGGCTGCGTCGTCGTCGCGTGACCGCCAAGCGAGGGAGCGAGCGTGTGTGCGTGAGTGAATGTGTGTGCGAGCGGTTGAGAATGTGGTGCTTTCGAAAAATTGTGGGTAGTTTATAACCGTGAATAAAGCAAGGTCGAATTGATTGGGTGGAAGTGAACGAAACACGTTTCCCTCGCGAAAGCGGTGTGGATAAATGATTATCTTTGTATTCAAATGCCATGAAAATGAACCTGTGAAAAAGCATCCTTGCGCGAATGCCATAGTCACTCTTGGAAACTCGTGTAATGTGTCTTTGTTGCTGGGGACGTGCGAACGCACCACACAGAATTTACACAGAACGACGCCTAAGAATAGCATGCGTCGCCGAAGGTGGCGACACCAGCAGTGGCGGCAGCGGTGGCGATGGGCGAGCGCGTCGAGAGCATGAACGTGGTGCCCGCCATGTTCCGCGCCGGTGCGCCCGCATCGTGCCGTGTCGTGTCCCGCATGGCGCGTTGGCTACTGACACGAGTGCTTGTACACAGGCATCTCCGCCAAGTTCACGACGCGGCGTGGCGCCAACTTCCATGACACGACGCTGGCAGCGGCTTCCGCCGCCAAGCAGCGCGCCGAGCGCCGCGCAGAGAAGCAGGCGGACGCCATCGACAAGCAGCAGCAGAAGATCGAGGGCGAGGTTCGTTCTTGTCCGTGGTGGGCGGGCGGTCTCAGATGCCAGCCAACCGAGAGTGAAGGCTCACGACCCATTGCGCAGATGAAGAAGATCGAGGCGATCGCGCGCAAAGTACACCGGCGCCAAGTGCGCGAGGCCAGGCGGCTGCGCGGCCGCCTGCACTTCGCCGCGACGCGCATCCAGCGCGCGTTCCGCCGCAGCCGCGCGCGCTGGCGCGAGACTCAGACGCTCGCGGCGACCCGCATTCAGTGCCGCTGGCGGTGCGTCCTCGCGGGCGCGTGTGTGCGCGCGATGCGAGCAGAGAGACGAGACCGCGAAAGGAACGACGCGGCGGCAGTGATCGCTCGCAGCGTCCGAGTGTACGCGAGTCGACTACTGCGGGCAGCGGCGCTCGCTGAGCACGAGTACGCAGCCACGCGGCTCCAGAGCGTCGCGCGCATGGCGGCAGCGAAGCAGCGCGTCGCGCGCCTGCAGCAGACCCGGCAGCGCGAGCGCGCGCGGCACCGCGCCGCCACCCGCATCCAGAGCACCGCGCGGAGCTTCCTGACGCGGCTGATCTACCTCGACGTGCTGTACGTGCTCTCCCGAATCCAGGCCGCGGTGCGAGGCTTCCTCGTTCGGCGGCGCCTGCAGTGGGTTGCTGCGATCGACATCGAGGGCGTCTGCAGGTTCCAGGCGCTCGCGCGCGGCTTCCTGGCGCGGCAGGCGCTGCGCCGATCCCGGAGGCGACGGCGCAGTGGGCGACTCGACAAGCAACGCGTGGAAGCGGTCGATGGGGAGCAGCTGCTCAGTGCCAGTGGCGAGGACGCTCCCGAAGCGGCGCTGCACCGCGAGGACGTTGCGTTACGCCGACACGCAAAGCGAGCGCGGGCTTCGGCAGCCGCCGCCAAGCCCCCACTCCCAGCTGAAGCAGCGGTGAAGCGCTCGTACTGGCTGCCAGCAGGCGCGAGCTTCTCCAAGCGGCTTCCGGTGCTTGCAGCCAAGCGTCCTGTCGTCGTGGACGCGGAGAACAGCGAGGACGGCGGCGGCGACGAGTTCCCTGGTAGCGGCCTCCTGCACCACCGCGTGGGGCCGCTGGGAGCGCGGACGCCGAAGAAGTGGCACCAGCGGAACCGCCCGCCTCGTCTTGCTCCGGTGGTTCCGCTCTCCGCTGGGACAGGCAGCGGCACTGGAGCGGCTGGCTCGCCCGGGGGGGTGACGGACGCAGAGAGCGAGCGTGTGCAGGCGACCCAGGCGGCGCTCGAAGACCGCCACCGGCGCGAGGAGGAGCTGAAGCAAAAGCTGCTCAGCCGCCGAGGGCTCGAGAAGCGCAAGCTGGAGCTCGAGCTTCGGCTCAAGCGCGAGCACGAGGTGCGTGCGGTCTGGCTGGCTGGCTATCATTCGTTCGCTCTGTCGCTTAACTGGTTGCTGTGTGGTGTGCTTGCTGCTCGGTGTGGCGTTGCGACTGCAGAGCGAAGAGAACGAGCGCAAGCTGATGGAGCGGGAGGAGAAGCTCGCGCGGCTGCTCTTGAAGGTGCTGCACCGGCGCTCGAAGGAGGGGAAGATCAAGAAACAGAGCGCTGAGCAGCAGCGTGAGGAGCGCGAGCGCATTGCGTTGGCGCGGGAGGAGCGACAGACTCGGCTCGTGCTGAAGCTCGCAGCGAGCAAGAAGCGCTCGGCGAACGCGTCGAGTGTGGTGGCTCCAGCGCTGCGCGTGAAAGCGAGCAGGAGCAGGGCCGAGTTGCAGGCGACGGGGGACGCGCCTAAGAGCTCGACGAGCACTGCGAGTGATCCACAGGACGACGACAGTGACGACATGTCGTTCCTCGACATCGACTTCAAGATCCCCGCGTCCATGCAGCGGGGCAAAGTGGCACCGACGAGCGTGAAGAGGGCGAAGCGAAAGCCGAGCCAGGTGGGGACCACGGTGGACAGCAGCAGCAGCACGAGTGGCGGGCGGAAGAAGACAACAACGCGGTCAGTAAAACGCGGCGGACGCACCAACCAGGAAGAGATCGCCGTGGGCGACAGCGCGAAGAGCATCGGCGGTGGCGCCTTAAGAGAAGCAAACGCGGCCGTGGCGAACGAGTTCGAGTTCGATTACGGGAACGAGTTTGAAGAGGTGACGGACGAGGCGGCGCTCGGCCGCCTGATCTGCTGACGCTGAATCTGTGGCACACAATAGCTCACGCAGAGCAACCAACAGCAGCAGAGCGCCTCTTACTTGGGGACGTCGTTGCGGCGGAAGAGGTACAAGTACCCCGAGCCGAGCGGCGGGTCAGCGGAGAACGCGACCTTGTCGTCGTTGAAGATGATCCAGCGCCCGTCCTTCTTGATGTGGCTCACGTAGTGCCCCGAGCTCGTGTTCTTCCCGATGTGGCTCACAAAGCCCACGAGGCTGTAGTCGCTCACCGCGGTGCTGTCCAGGCGCGGAGAAGACGACGTCCCAGTCGCGCTCGACGCTGCGCTCGGCGAGCTCTCGCTGCTCTGAGCCTCGGCGACAGCAGCGTCCAAGTTGTCAATGTGGCTGAAGAGCCACTCCGCGGCTCGGTCCGGGTCGTGGCTGGTCTGACTCAGCGCGCACTTGGCTTGGTCCTCGCTGAAGCCCATCGCACCGAGCATCAACACGTGTCCCATGTCGAACGACGCGGTGGCCGCCGCACCGGCGCTTGCCTGCGGCGCAACGGGCGGGTCGTTGAAGTCGGGGTCTTCCATGTGGCTGAAGATCCACTCCATCGCCACCTCAGCGTTTGCGTTGCCCGTGGCGATCGCCGCGCGCTTGCAGCCGTTCTCAGAGAAGCCCATGGACACGAGCTGCGCGACGAGCGACTCATCCGGCGTCACTGCGCCAGCCGACTCCCCCGCCGCAGCAGCGACGCTGGCCGAGCCGCTCAGGTCTTCTGGGAGCAGCTCTTCGCCGTCGCGCAGGCCCGACGACACGAACTGGCCCAGCGAGAGCTCTTCAGGGACGTTGACGATCACGTCGAGCTTCTTCGGCGTCCAGTCCTCCGAGACGTAGAAGCGGCGCATCTGGACGAGCAGGTAGCGCGGGAAGGTCTTGAAGCGCACGGTCTTCTGGGCGAGCCCCTTCTTCCCAGTCGCCGTCGAGAGGAAGTCCTCGATCACCTCGGGCGCGAGCGTCTTGTCGAGACACGCGTGGAACGGCACGATCGGCACGACCTTATCGTCGTCGGCCTTCGTCGAGTCGCTCGCCATGCTCTCGCTGGCATCGTCGAGCCGCTGGCGCTTCTGCTCGCGCACCTGCGACGCGTTCGTGGCCGCGTCGACCGGGATCTGCAGCTGCACGAACGCGTCGTCGCGCGCCACGCACTTGACTTTATTGGACGCGAGGCACTCGACGCGGTCCTCGAACACAAACTTGAACAGGCTCGCGGTCGGCAGGTCCCGGGCGTCGTCGGCGCCGGCTAGCAACGCGCCAACGCGGCCCGCCGCGGCCCGTTCACTGCGCGTGAGGACGCCGAGCAGGTGCTGCAAGTACTCGACCGCGTCCTGCTGCTGGCCAGTGGAGAAGTCCGGGTGGCCTTTGCCCACGAGCCCGCGGAACGTGCTCGGACGAAGCTCGACGCCGCCGAGCTCCTCCTCCTTCTCCGCCGCCGCCACCACCGCCGCCGCCTCGTCGCTGCTCGCAAGCGGCTTTGTGTACGCGTCCGAGAGCGCGGCGGTCGCGAGCTTCGCCATCTGCACGCTGACGTCGTCCGCTGGGTGGCCCGTCGTGGAGCTAAAGATCGCGTCCGCCGCGTCCAAGTAGCGCGTCTGCACCTCCGGGAGCGCCAAGAGCAGCTGCAGCACCGAATTCATGTAGCAGCTGTTGCCGAGGTTCTTAAAGCCGATGCGGCCCGCGCCGGACACGGGCTGCAGCTGGCTCCCGGCCTCGGTGATCTTGTCAAACTCGTACGCGAGGTTGAGCCCAACCTGGAGCTCGCTCATCGACTTGTCCGTCTTCTTGAGGTTGTGCACGTTGATGCCAAAGTGCTGCAAGTGGCGCGTCAGGTGCGGGTTCGTCACCATGTCGTCCTCGTCCGGCGCGTAGCTGTACACGTCGCCGCCTTCGGCCGTGATCGTGCCGAGCTTGACCGCGAGCGGGAAGCGCGCGCCCGTGGCCTGGAAGTGGTCGAGCGCGGCGCCGCAGCCGCCAGTGCCATCCCAGTTCTGGCGGCCGCAGCCGATGAAGCCGTCCGAGAGGTTGAGCCAGAGGTTCTCCTGCTTGTCGCACTGCGGCGCCTGGCACTTCCACGCCGCCGGGTTCGCGGGGATCCGCGGCGCGTCCGGCAATTGCGCGAGCGCGTCCGCGTACCGGCTCTCCTTGAGCTCCTCCTGCCACGTCGTTACCTCCTCCGCGACCACGTGGCCCGCGTGGCAGAGCAGCGCGTCCACGGCGTTACGCACGGTCTGCGGCACGCCCGGCGCGTCCAGCGGCACGCGCAGGGCCTCGGCGCGCGTCGCCGGGTCGAACGCGACGAGCTCGTGCGTCTTGAGCACCTCAAACTTGGCGTCCGCGTCGACCGCGAAGCCGCCGTCGCCGCCGATCGCGAGCCGCGTGGGCGCTGCGCTGTCCTCCGCCGCTGCTACGCCCTCCGCGGGCGCCGCTTTGCGCACGCGCCGGTGGCGCTGGTGCAGGTAGAGCTGCGGCTGCGGCGCGTGGGCACCCACGTCGCGCGCCACGTGCGCCGCGCCAAAGGACTGGAACGAGCGCAGGTTCGTGAAGAGCCCGCCGGGGGACAGCGCCGAGTCGAACGAGAACGCGCACTCGTCGCGGAATACGCGGTCCGAGGCCCGCGGCGCGCGCACGGACGCTGCGAGCGCCTCCAACTGCTGCTGGTGCGTCATGAGCGAGCACTCGGGAGGAGGATCTTTCGAGTGAATCGCCTCTTTTGAGACTGGAGAGTGAAGAAAAACAGGGAGAAACGAACGATACCCTTCTTTTCTTCACTATTAGACACTCGCTCAGTCTGCGATTTGAAGCGGCGAGCGATGGCGAGCCTCGCAGACGGCGACGTTGCGGCGGCCGTCACGCGCACCGCGAGCAGCAGCCCCAACAGCCTGGCGGACGATGCGCTGCCGCTGCTCAGCCGCGCGGGCGAGCGCCGCATTGTGCACTTCGCCAAGCTCTACGCGCGCGCGCCGGACAGCGACGCCTTCGAGTCGCTCACCGACCTCGCGGACGAGCTGGCGGCCGCCGCGCGCCAACAGCGGCAGCGCCGCCTCGCGGAGGCCGACACAATGGGCGGGTTGAGCGTCAGTGCGCGCGTCACATTCGCGTCCGACCAGCTGCAGCAGCTGCTCACGACGCGCGAGAACCCGGCGGGCGACAGCGCCGCCGACCACCTGCCGCAGGCGCCGCCGCGCGGAGCGGATGCCAAGGGGAAGCCCATGGTGCGCTTCTTGGCCACCTCCGCGTCGCCTTTCACGTGTGCACTTGGCGCCGAGCACCCTGGCCGCGCAAGCGAGCAGCGCGACGAGCTCTTCACGAAGGTGCAGCAGTTGCGCTGGGAGGAGAACATCCTCTGGGGGATCGACTTTGGGGCAGACGAGCAGCGCAAGCGTGCGTCGGGCGACCAGGTGGTGGAGACCGAAGACGCTGGCGTAAGCGAGCACGACAGCGGCGCCGTAGGTAACAGTAGCAGTAGCAGCAGCAGCGATCGTGCGGATCGACGACTGCCAGGCACGAACAGCCATCAGAGTGCGGGGCTGAACGGGTCGACAGCCGCAGGCGCGCAGCCGCCGACGCGCGTGTCCGCGTACCAGCGCCTGAAGCAGGCGCAGAGCAGCCGAGCCGAGCCGTCGCCCGCGTTCGATGCGACAAGCAGCGACTTTGACATGACGAAGCCCCGGAACTACCGGTGGGAGATCGCTGGCGAGCGCAGCACGAGTGCGCGGTCGGCCCGAGCGGGTGCCGCCGCTGCTGCTGCTGCTACTAGTGCTGCTGCGACCGCCACCGCCGCTGCTGCTGTCGGCACCACGGCGCCAGTGCTCCCGTGCCCGCTGAACTCGGAGCTCCAGAACGACTCGTGGGTCGACGCGATCGGCTGGAGCGCGACGCAGGACATGCCCGCGAGCCGGCTCGTGCTGGACGCGAACGACGCGTCGCTCGTCTTCTCCGTGCCCGAGCGAGAGGACGCGCGCCCGACGCTGCGCATCCCGGAGCGGAAGCTCGGCGCGGCGGAGCAGCGGCTCGAGCAGCTCGACAAGCAGCGGCGCGAGAAGAAGCAGCGCATCGACGAGGTCATGGGCCGGCTCGAGTTTGGCGAAGAGACCGCTGAGGGCCGGCTCGGCACCGAGGGCGGCGGGAAGAAGCAGAAGGACACGCGCGTGGTCAAGAACATTGGGCTCGTGCACCACTCGCTGCCGGCGATCAAGCTGTCGCTGACCAAGCCCGAGCTCCCAAAGACCAAGCTCCGCGACTTTCACCGGCCGCGCGGCAAGTTCAAGATCAACGAACGGCTGCAGCTCGCGCCGCCGCCGGCCGCGCCGCTCGCGCAAAAGGACGAGAGCGCGATGCTCGCGCAGATCAAGAAGAGCTCGGACTTGGCCCCGACCGCGGGCGGGAAGCTCATCCTCGTCGAGTACACGGAGCAGAACCCGCCGATGCTGTCGAACCCGGGCATGGCGGCGCGGATCCTGCACTACTGGCGGCCGCCGGAGACCGCGGACGACGTGCTGCACCTCGGGCGCAAGAAGGCGAAGAAAGCCAAGCCAAAGCCCCCGGACATGAAGATGGGGCAGGTGATCACGCTCGGCGACCACGACGAGTCGCCGTTCGTCGGGGACATCCCGCCCGGCCGCGTCGTCACGTCGCTCAACTCGAAGCTCTACAAAGTGCCGATCTTCCCGCACGAGCCGCTCGCACCGTTCGCGGCAACGCCCGCGGGCCGCGAGAAGCGCGAGCACGAGCTCTTCCTGCTCTGCCGAGCCGTGTCGAAGAGCAAGAAGGGCGGCGCGATCGGTGGCCCCACGAAGACGACTGTGCACGTGCTCGAGCTCCCGGAGCTCTTTGTCGCGGGCCAGGTCGAGCCGCAGAGCGAGGTGCCGGCGCCGAACTCGCGCAGCGCGAACGACTTCATCCGGCCGTACATGTCGTTCCACATCCTGCGGCTCTTTAAGAAGGCGAGCGACGGCGAGCGGCTCAAGATCGAGGACATTGCGCGCGCGTTCCCGAACCAGTCGGGCACAGCGATCCGGAAACGCATGAAGGAGGTCGCGACGTTCGAGCGCGGCGGCAACGACTCGGGCTGGTGGAAGAAGAAGCCGACGGCGCAGCTCACGAGCGAGGAGGAGATCCGCGCGAGCATCCCGCCCGAGTCTGTGTGCCTGTACGAGAGCATGATGGCGGGCCACCGGCGGCTGCTCGACATCGGGCTCACGAAGCTCTTCACGCCGTCGGGCGTGCACGGCGCGATCGCGCACTTGCTCAAGCGCCTCGAGCTGCGCAAGCAGAGCCTGTCGGCAGCGCTCGTCGAGCCGCGAGGTCTCGAGCGCCGCGCGAAGGAGCGCGCGGACGAAGCACTCTGGAAGGCCGATGCGATGGTCCGGAAGCTCGAGACGGACATCCAGGTCGCGCGGTACATCGACGAGCAGCTCCAGCTCACGCCGTGGAACCTCACGAACAACTACGTCGAGTGCCACCTGCAGGGCAAAGGCTCGGGGATGCTCAAGCTCGGCGGCATCGGCGACCCGACCGGTCGGGGCGAGGGCTTCAGCTTCGTGCGCGTGCCGCAGTCGCGCGCCAAGAAGAAGGACGGCGAAGGCGATGAGGCGGCGGCCGCCGCGGGTGGTGGAGTCGGCGGCGCGAGCGCGGAGGCCGCGGCGGTGCAGAAAGCGGTGGCCGCGGTCACGGGCACGACCGCCGACCTGCGGAAGCTCAAGATGAAGGAGGCGGGCGACGTGCTGCGCAACCTCGGGCTCGCAGAGGCGGATATCAAGAAGCTGCGCCGCTGGGACCGCATCCACATGGTGCGCGAGCTCAGCAGCCGCGCGACCGCACACGGCGTCGCCGGGAGCCTGAGCAAGTTCGCGCGGGGCGCGCGCAAGTCGCTGTCGGCGCAGCAGCAGGAGTATCGGAAGAAGTGCGACGTGATCTACGAGCGGCAGATGGACGTGCTGAGCTCGCGCAAGATGACGTTCTCGTCGGACGAGGAGTCGGAGGGCGACGACGACCTGGACGAGTGGGAGAAAGACATCGAGGCCGGCATCACGGGCGGCGGCGAGATGGAGAAGCTCGCCAAGCGCGGCCCGAAGAACCTGTTCACGAAGGGCGGCGGCGGTTTGAACCGCTCGAAAGAGGTGCTCGCAGAGCGTGAGGACGCGGTCGAGCTGCGCCGCCTCATGCAGGAGATGAAAGAGGACTCGGGGACCGCGGCGAGCACTGTGCGCCGCCCGGACGTGGACGCCAGCAAGCTGCGCAGCCAGCTGCGTGCGAGTGGGATCACAGAGGGCGCGACGCTGTCGTCCGTGCTATCGTCGTCGGTCGGGGGGAGCGCGAGTCGCCCCGGCGGCTCTGTGCTCTCGTCGGCGCTCGCGACGCCGACTGAGCACTTGTCTTGCCCGGGGTCGCCGTTGGCCGCTGGCGCGAGCAGCAGCAGCCGGCGGTCGGAGCCGCCGAGCGCGACGCGCGTCCCCGGCCGCAAGGTGCTCAAGCGCACGACGCGGATGATCGACGAGGACGGCTCCGAGACGGTCAAGATCGAGTTCGTCGTGGACGAGAAGGTGGTCGCGCGCTTCAAGGCGCTGCAGCAGCGCAAGGCGCGGCAGCTCAAGAGCGACGAGCGCAACCTGCTGCGCAAGCGCAAGCGCATGCTCGCGCTCGAGGGCGACGCCGTCGGTGCAGGCGACAGTGCAGGCGCGCAGAGCCTGCTGGAGAAGGCGAAGAAGCGCAAGCAGCTGCAGGAGGAGCTCAAGCAGCTACAGATCACGGAGGAGCAGAACAAGGGCTACCAGGCGCTGCTGCAGACGCAGGGCGAGGCCGCCGCCGCGCTCCTGCTCGGGGGCACGCCGCAGAAAGGTGTCATCCGGTGCACGCAGTGCGGGCAGGTCGGCCACATGCGCACGAACCGGAGCTGCCCGCTGTACATGGCGGACGCGGCGTCCAAGAAGGCGGCTGGCGGGGCCGACAGCAACAGCAGCAGCAGCAGCGGCGCAGCTGTCGGAGCAGCACCGGCCGACGACGCGTCGCCGCTCAAGCTCAAGGTGAAAGCACCGCTGCCGGTGTCGCTCCTACCACCGGCACCGGCGCGCGACGAGCCCGTGGAGAAGATCACGGTGAACCTGACGGAGTTGCGCGAGGGCGCGCGCAAGCACCACGCAGAGAAGAAGCGCAAGCGCCTGCAAGAGGTCCGGGAGCAGGCCGAGCTCTACAAGCGGCCGTACCTGAACAACGTGGTCAAGCCGAGCCGGTCGCGGATGCCCGCGGCGCACCTGAACGCGAGTCTCGCGGGCGTCGCGCGCAAGCTGCGCGAGCTACCGGAGAGCGAGCTCTTCCGCGCGCCCGTGGACGCGGGCGTCGTGAAGGACTACTACGCGGTCATCAAGCAGCCGATGGACCTCGGCACGGTCGAGCGCAAGGCAGCCGCGCTCGAGTACGGCTCGTTGCGCGAGTTCATCAAGGACCTCGAGCTCATCGTGAGCAACTCGCGGGTCTACAACGGCGACCCGACCAAGTCGCTGATCACCGCGAACGCGGCCAAGGTGCTCAAGCGCGCGCAGGAGGAGCTCGCGACGCTGCACGCAGAGGGCGGCATGGCCCCGCCGCCGCAGTGAGCGAGAGGGTGGACAGGAGGCAGCGAGCAGGCGCTTCTCTCAGTCTCTCTATTAACCGAGTTCTTCTCATACGTCACTGCTAGCGTCTTCGGCTCAGCTCGTGCTGCTGGGACGTGGTCAGGAGCTCTTCGTAGTACTTCATCTTGTGGTCGAGGAAGAGCACCGCGTCCTCCTTGGCGTCCAGCGCCTGCTTGAGGCGCAGCACCGTGAGTCTGTCGGCCACGACCACATTCCGAGTTAGCGAACGCGAAGCGCTCGTGCGTGCGCTCGTCATCAGCTGTCTGTCCACTGCCCACTTACTTGAGCTGCGCGACCTCGACCAGCTCCGACTCGGCGCCTCCTACGCGCTCGCGGGCGTCTCGCAGTCGCATGTCGCGGTCGAACAGCGCCTCAAGGTCCCACGTGTCGGCTGCGTCATCGCCATTAGCTCCAACGGAGCATACTGGCTGCTGGGAGGGAGCAGGGCCGTCGACGCCACGACTGACAAGTCCAGGGTCATCATCCGCTCGAGTCGTTCTGTTCACGTCCACAGCGCTCGTGACGCCAGTGTCCTCGTGGTGGTAGGTGCTACGAGCCACCGCTCTCAAGTCTGCTCCACCATGCAGCTCCGAGACCGCTCCAAGCGGACGCTCCGTCGCGTCGAACAGCGGGGCTTCGCACACTGCAGAACCGAGCCGCGCCGGCTTGCCCAGAATCGCGTGCTCGAACCACGAGTTCAAGCTGTCAAGGTGCTTGTGCAGCAGGTGTCGCGCCTCGGGGGAGAGCTGGTCCGACTCCTGCGTGAGCTCGTCGTCGCTGGCGTCAGCACCGTTGCGTCTCGAACTGCGTTGCGCGGCTCGCAGCAAGCCCTCGACGTGCACCCACGAGCGGAACGAATGGAGCTCTTCGCTTTGCATCTCGCACCGGCGTCCAGCTTCAGCGAGAGCTTGCGTCAGCCGAGCCGCTTGGACTTCCAGCTCGCGCTTTTGCGACTGTGACTGCACGAGCTCCGAGGTCTGCGCTGCCGCGGCCGCCTCGAGCTCGCGGGAGCGGGTCTGGAGATGTCGCTGCGCATCGGCATAGCGCGCGTGGGCCGAGTTCTCGAGCAGCCGCACGGCCGCCTCCCGCTTCGTGAGCTCAGCGCACTGCGCCTGAAGCGCGCGCCGCTCGGTCTCCAGAGCCGCGAGCTCAGTCTCCCGAGCCTGAGAGCGTAGAGCAGCCGCGACTGGGTCGCGCGAGTCGCTCTCGCGCTCTCTCCACTGGAGTCGCGCGAGCTGCTGCTTCGTGTCCTGCAGCTCTTTCTTCGCGCTCGCGAGGTCGAACGCGAGCTGGAGCGTGTTCTCGAGCTCGACCTTGTACGTGGCTTCACACTCAGCCGCGTGTCGCCTCGCAGCGTCGATCACCTCCTTCGTCTTCCGGATCTCGTCGGGTGAGACGCACATCTCGAGCTCGCGGTACTTGAGCTCCCAGGCTTGAGCGGAGTCTGTCGCGCTCCCAAGCTGCTGCTGCAGCTCAGTCACTGCAGCCTGGTGCTTGCGCTCTCGCTGCTCCAGCTCGGCAGCGTGGGTCGACTGCGTGCGCTCCAAGTACACCTGCAGGTTGCGCGCAGACGTCTCGCGCTCCGAGAGCTCGGCGTTCAGGAGCACGAGCTTCGTCTCGAGCTCTCGCTTGATCACGCTCGTCTCGCTCTCACGAGCCTGTTGCTCATCTTGCCAGTGTCGCTGAGCAGCTTTGGGCGCCTGAAGCGCGATCCCTTCAATGTGTGCCGTTTGCTCGAGCACCTGGCGCCCCAAAGCTCTGAGCTTCGCGTCGGACTCCAGCTGCTGCGCCTGCCACTCCGCGTTGTTGACGTCCTGCGCTGCTGTGAGCTGGCGTAGCTGCTCACCGTGGATCGCTTCTTGCGCTCGAAGTTGAGCTTGCAGTTCGTTCGCACGAGCAAGCGCGGCAGCGAGTGATTCCTGGACCTCCGCTAGTAGCAGAGTCTGCGAATCGTGCGCTTCTTCAGATCGCCGAGCTTGCAGCCTGGCGCGCTTGAGCTCTTCCTCCAAACTCTGGGCCAGAGCAAGTTTGGCCGTGCAGTCAGCGTCCGCTGCTTCGAGTCGTGCGGCTGTTTCAAGAGCAGCCATCGCAGCGCGGTCTTCCAGGGTGTGCCGCAGCGCCTTGAGTTGGTCAGCATGGCTCTCTGTGGCGGCTTCGAGCTCGTCCTGAAGCGAGCGCTGTTGCTGCAGCTGCTGACACTGTAAGCGCTCGATGTGAGTGCGAGCTGCCGCCAACTCTGCTCGAAGCTCCAATTCGGCCTCTTGGCTGACGACTTGCGCGCTTACAGCTTGCAGCGCGGTCTTTCCCTCGTGAGCAGCGAGCTGCTGCTGCAGCCGCGAGTGCGAGAGCTTCTCGCTCGCAATCTCTGCTTGGAGCTCCGTGATGTTGTTAGTGAGCGAGGTGCACGAGGCAACAGTCTCTTGGTGCTCTGTCTCGAGCGCTTCTAACGCCGCTGTCTTGTATCTGAGCTCTTGTTCGAGCTTCTGAGCTTCAGCAGTGCGTTCAGTGGCCGCTGCTTGAAGCGCAGCTCGCGCATCACTTGCTGCTTGCAACTGGGTCTCGAGCTCCGAGGTCGTCGCTGACTCGCGACACCTCGCCTCGCTCGGCTGCTGCTGCGGTTCGCTGGTGTAACGAGTGACCAGGCCGTCGTACTGCACGAACGCGCTCTGGAGCTCGGCTGCCAGGGACGCCAGCTTGGTCTTCTGCGTCACAGTCAGCTCGTTCAAGAACCGACACTGCTCCTCGAGCTCGCGCTGCTGAGCTGCTGCAGCGGCACTCGCGCTTGCTGACTCGCTTTCAAGCGCTGCGTTCTGAGCTTTCTTTTCGCTGACTTGGGCTTGCAGCTCTGCGTTTGAGAAAGTCAAGCTCGTGAGCTGGAGCTGGAGTTCAAGCACCAGACCTTGTTGGTCGACGGCTTGCTGCTGCAGCGTCGCGAGTTGCGCCGACGCACGCTCGGTCTCGCCCGCCAGCGCTGATTCAAGCTCGTTGCAGCGCACATCCGCTGCCAGCAGCTGGGATCGGAGCTCGTCGCATGCAACGTGAAGCTCTTCGCACTGCCGTTCCAGTTGCGCTACTTGCTCATGCGCTAGTCCGAGAGCTTGCGCCGGTCCGCCGCCAGCGAGCAGTTGCTGAGCGCGCCATTGTTGCTCTGTTGCTGTGAGAACCCGAACCCTCTCGCCCATAGCCTCCAGATCGCCCTCGAGTGTGTCAATGAGCTGCGTCTGCTCCTCGGCTATCGCGTCCAGTTCTGCCATTCTCGTCTCGAGGTCGACTACGCGAGCCTGAGCAGGGCTCAACTTGCAGTGTCGACCTGCGCTCTCGGTTCTGAGCTCTGCGTTCTCGAGCTTGACATCCTCGAGCTCTCGGAGCAACCGACTGCGATCGCTCGAGAAGCTTTCGCTGTCTCGGACACGGAGATCAAGTTCCTGGTTCTGAGTCTTCGTGATCTCAAGCTGCTCTTGAAGCGCAGAGACACTCACGGTTGCCGCCTCCAGCTCTTCTTCCAAATGCAGACACCGAGTGTGAACTTCGTCCTTGCTCGCTTGTGTCTCGAGCAGATGGCTCTCGATCTCAGCCACCGATTCACCTAACCGGAAGCTGCGATCGCCCGTCTTCGGTTGGCCCCCTCGCTCGAGTTGGGCGCAGCGTTCTTCCAGCAGAACGCTCAAGATCTCGAGCATCACGCAGCGCACTTCCGTCTCAACCGCTGTCGCCTCGCTGATCGCCTGCGCGGCGACCGCACGAGCTCGTTCCTCTTCGAGCTGCTGCTGGACATTAGCGGCATGACTCTCAAGCTGTGCGACCGCTGCTGCGCTCGGCTCAAACTGCTCAGTCAGGTCGCTGCATCTCGCCTCGAGCTCGCCGCACTTGCACTCTGTCACGCAGAGCTCGCTCATAATATCCTTCACATCGTTCTCGAGCGACCGTGCGAGCTCCTGTGCGGCGTCCAGCTCGAGTTCCAGGACGCCAACGCGCTCGTGGGAAGCAACCAGAGCCTCCGTGGCCTCCGTGAGACGGGCGTGGGTGTCATAGAGCTCTCCTTCCAGGTGCAGCACCGTGTCCGTTTGGCTCTCGAACGACACCATGAGCTTCATGTGCTGCTCCTCGAGGACCTCGGCTCGCTCGAGCGCAGCGGAGAGCTCCTTTCTGATCTTGGCCACTGCAGGGCTGGAGACAGCGTCGTCGCTTGCGGGACTTGCGCGCATGTCGGCGTTAGTCCGGATCGGACTAGTCGGCACTCGCTCGCCGAACGCGTGCTCCGCCGTGGCGCCGAGCCTGCCGATCGCTTCGTTGTTCTGCTTCTCGATCTCGCTCGTGCGTTCCATGTACGCAATCATCTCCCGGTCGACAGCGGTGGTCTCGCCGCCCGTGCCGTGAGGCTTCGGCGCCCCGAGACCCGCAGCGCCGGTGGCGTTGCTCGACTCGAGCTCGCTGATCTGCGTGAGCGCCGACTCGAGCTCTTCCTCGAGCTTCACGATGATGTGCGCGCGCTGCGACGACGACGGCGAGAGGGAGACGCTGCTCGCCACGGACGGCGAGCCCGGAGCACCGTCAGCGCAGCGTGTGTCGTTCGCTTTGTTCTTGTTGCCGTCGCAACGGAGGCGGAACCTGGACTCGCCGTCGCTCCCAAGCAGCTCGTTCGCAGTGCGCACCACGGCAGTAAGTTCCAGCTCTTGCTCCAGAAGCGCCACCCGACTGGCGTGCGCGAGCAAACTCTCCTCCAGGTCGCGGATGCTCGCGTTCGCGGTCTCGAGTGCGCTCTCGAGCTCGCCGACGCGCTCCTCGTGCTCCTGCTCGAGCTTGTGCGTCGCCAGCAGCAGCGCAACGCGATCCTCTTCTTCCCGTCTCGCAAATTCGACTGTCTGCTCTGCAAGCTGAGTCGCAAGGGCGTCGCGAGCAGCGACAGCCTCGACGTTCTGCGCTTTTAAGCGCTCCACCTCGGCGCTCGAGGCAGAAGCCGACCCGGTGCCACCAGTGACGAGCACTTGCTGGGAGACCTGGAAATGCAGCATCCGCTGCCGGTTCTTCTGATCGATTGCGTACCACGCAAACCGAATGCGCTCGCTCAGTCCAAAGAGCTCCATGAGCGCTGCAACGAGCAGCGCGTTGTGTGCGTGGAGCGGTGCAGTTGGCAAGGTCGAGTCGCCACGTATCGCCGTTGCGGTGGCGTCTGCGCAGTACAAAGCGAGCGCGACCAGCTCCTTTATCTCGCTCTCGAACCCGTCGAGCTGCTTCTCGATCGTGTCGCGCGCCAAGATACTCGTGCCCGCGGACCCAACCGTGAGCTGGTCGCACACGTGGCACATTGTCTGGAGGCAGAAGTCGCTCACGAGGCCCTCGAACCGCTCGTACAGCGCGCAGTTGAAGCGGAGGCGGCACGAACCGGTTGTCTCCGCCGTCGTGGCGATCGAGTCGCTCAGGTCCGCGACGTGCCGCGTCACCTTTACGAGCGAGCGATCGGCGTGTGTGAGCAGCATTCGCTCCATGCCCGTGCCGACTCGGAACCCGTGGCTGTCTTCCTTGTCCGCGATCTGCTTCAGTCGGCGCACAGTCGGCCCCATGGCTTTCCTCACGATGTCGATCGCGTCCTGGCAGCGTGCGAGTTTCGACTGCACGCGCTGCTGCTGAGATTGGCGGCGGCCGGACGGGGAGTCGGTCTCCGCTTCCGCGTCGTCATCGTACTCGAGCTCGTCGTTCTCATCGTCGCTATCGTCAGCGTCGTCGTCTTCTTCGCCTTCGCCTTGGCTGAGTTCGTGGTCGGCAGGGTTCTCAATGTCGTCCCCAAACGCGAGTGATAGCGTCAGCTCGCTTTCGAGCAGCTGATTCGACTCGTTGGCGTCGTGGTCGATGATCGCGGCGACAAGCTCGTCCTTCGTGTCTTCGTCGCTGAAGTCCGCTGACCCGTCAGGGTCGTCATCAATCGGATCGTTCGCGTACTCACGCGTTAGGGCCTTCAGCCCTGAAGTTAGCAGTGCGATCGGCTCCAACTGGTTGCTCTCCCTGGTACAAGCGGTGGCTGTCGAGCTCTTCTTCGCTATCCTCGAAGTCTTCGCGTCGTGGTGGAGTGGCATTTTGGTCGCCGCGATGGACTCTGTCAGCAGGGTGGTGTCCCCAAAGAAGTCGCCTACGATCGACGAGCAGAGCACGTCGACTTGCTGGCGTGGCGCGCCAACAGCTCGGAGCAACTTGGCGCCGAAGACCAGCGCGCCTTTGGCGTCACCGGCGGGCCCTGGGCGCTTCTTCCCCCGCAGATCGACTTCGTCGTCGGCAGAGAGCGCAGGGTTCTCGCCATCGTCGACGACACGCGCCTTCGCGGCAGCGCAGACTGCACACTGCGCGTGGTCCGCCTTCTCTTGGTCGTCCACCACCACGTTGTTCTCTTCTAAATCCGTCATCACGTTCTTGTCCACGCCGAGCGGTGCCGGATCCGCCGCGTCCGACACTGGCGCTTCGCTCGCTGCGCCATTGGCGCTGCTGTCGCATCTGCCGCTGGTCCACGCTCTGAAGAACCGCCACCGCTCCAAGGCGCGCAGCTTCGCGCGCACGAGCACCTTCTCGCGGATCGACACGAGCCGAATCACGTGCCCTTGCCGCCGCAGCACCTGCGCCGATACCTTCTCGCTCAGCGCCTTGCTCGTGAACTCGTGCACGTGGAACTCGCGCTCGCGCTTGCGCATCTGCACCTTGAGCTTCGCGACCTCGCGCTCGAGCTTGGCTTTCTCGTTCTCGTCGAAGCAGATCGACGCCGCGTACAGTGGACTCGTGTTGCGCCCGTCGCGGGCGACTGCTTTGCTCGAACCGTCGATCCCGTCGAGCAAGGAGAAGTCCAGTCCGTCGTCCAGCTGCAAAGCCAGCGAGCTCACCACTCCTGACGACGGCAGTGGTGCAGTCAGTTCGTCGCCTTGATCGCCACGGTGCCTGTCGTGTGATGCCAACGTCGCGGGTGTCGCCGACATGACCAGGTGGTCGGACGCTGCCTGAAGCCTCGCCTTGAGCTTCGAGATCTCCCACCGCAGCGAGTCGATTAGGTCGCTGCCGCTCTCTGACGTGTTCACACGCGCGACGTTGACAACGCTCTTGGCGCGCTCGATGTACTTGAGCGTGCTCAGCGACTCGTCATAGTGCGCGCAGCACGGGCTGATGGCAGCAAGCATGACCGTCTTGGCGTTGCCGCCGAGGCTCTCCTTCAGCAGCCGCGTGAGAATCGAGTTGCGGAACGGCACGAACGGCTCCGCGGGCGGCAGCGCGTGGCTCGCCGCCGGTCGCTTCGACAGCGCGCTGATGACATCCGCCAGCGTCGCGAGCGACTTGTTGATGCTACCAGCCTCGCGTAGCTGCGCGCCGTTCGCGCCAGAGACATCGGCGCGCTCGCTGCCCGCCAGATCCACAAGGCAGATCTTGCTCTGGCGACTCTCGCTGCCCACAGTCTGCCGCAGCGTGAGCGTGAGAATCGCGTGAGACCGCGACGAGTGCGCGTTTGCGCTTGTCGCCGCTACGGCGCGCACGCGGCTGCCTTCGTCGACGAGGAGCTTGATGTCCGCGAAACTCGTGACGCGCACCTGGTTCGCGCGCTCGACGAAGACGCCGGTCTCGGGGCTCTCGCGCACCTTGAGCGACTCCTTCGCGCTCAGTGACCCGCCGCTGGCTCGCGCTGCGGCCGCCTGCAGCAGATCGTACGCGTGCTCGTGGTAGATCTCGATGTAGCTCAGGTGCATGGAGAAGTTCTTGTCTCGGCTGCCGTCGCGCTGCTCCAGGCGATCGAACAACCCGCGGCAGATGCGCGGGATCAGTCCTCGCCGGGAGCTCGCGCTGTCACTCGAAGCAAGCGACGGGGTCGCGATCGCAGCGCCGTCGCTTGTCTTCGTTGCGGACGTTGGCGTATGCGGTGATGCTGTGCCGCCGCTTGGAGCGGCTGACTCGGAACCCATCATGGTGTACGTCTTGCCAGCGCTCGTCTGGCCGTACGCAAAGATGGAGCAGTTGAAGCCTTGCAGCGCATTCTCGATCGTAAACATGCCGAGCTCGTCGTAGATGGAGCTCTGGTTTGCGACGCGCCGTCCGTCGGCGCGGTCGAATGACCAGAACGTGTGGTCGAAGTGGAACTCCTGTGTGAACTGCGGCGGGAAGACGCATGCTGACGGCGACGCGGCGGTAGACGACGATGCGGAAGCTCGGAGAGTCGAGGTGTTGCCGGCTTTCGAGCTGCCCGACGAGGACGGCGTATTCTGAGCAGGCGGCGCAAGTGCGACAGGGTTCACGATGCGCACCCAGTTGCCCTCGCCAAGCGCCATGTCCACGACGCGGCGGCAGCCTCGTTGCCTTTCGGCGCTCGACATCGGCCGAAGCCGCACAGCCGTGATGATGTTGATCTCTCCGACAGCGGGGGAGGATGAGAATGCGCTCTCGGTGCTGCCGATCGCGTCTTCGATGCTCTCGATCTCCATGCACGCAGGGTATTCGTCGCTGTCGCTCTCGGCGTCGTCCTGGTTTGAACTGGAAGCTGCTGGTGCGGCTTTGGAGGAAGCGGCGGCTTGCTCAGCTGCACTGACGTGGTGCCGATGGCCACTGGTGCCTGCCGCAGGAGCGCTCGCAGCTCGCTTCGCCGTACTACTAGACGCGTTAACCACAGGGCGTCCGACGCGACTCACGGCAGTCTTCGTCCCCAGTCCGGACGATGTCGACGCTGTCGTTCTAGTCACTGGTTTGGTCGACGCAGTCGGTATATGGCTGGAGACGGTCGAAGCCGACGCCATCGGAGCGGACCGCGAGGTCCGGGCAGTCGCTGTCGGTGCTGCCGCTCGCGACGACGCCGGTTTGGACAATCGACTCGAGGAGGAGGAGGAGGAGGAAGTGAAGGCAGTTCTGCTGCTGGAAGCCGAGTCGCTTGGCGCTGAGTTGGCGTTGCTGGTCGCGCTCGCGCCACTTGCCACCACCAGAATCGCGGTGCTCGAAGCCGTCGACGAGCGCGCTCTCGGAGCTGTGGAGATCGACCGTGGCTTGTAGAGGCTCGTGTCTGGCGCGCCTCGCCTCATGCTTGCTTCACACGTGCGTGGAGGAAGGGAGGGAGTGGGGGCTGGAAGCGAAGGCTGGACGTCGAGAGCAGATGTGCGCGGCTGAGGGAGGTGAGTCGCCTCGATTTGTACGTCGTAACGACCAGGCATCTGAAGCGAAACCACCACAGGCATCTTCGACTTGACTCGAGGGTGAGAGCATGAGCACCGATGCTGACGGGAGCACCACCGAGCTGTTAGGCTTCGACACGGACGCCTTTGAAGAGAACGCTTGCGTTGGTAGTAGCGACTCCAACGCGGGCGAAGAGCAGAGCAGCACTGTTGGCGATCATGGGAACAGCACAAGCGATGGGGGCGATAGCGAGGAGGACGACGACGCGCTGGGAAGCTGGCAGCAGCTCGTGTTCCAGCGCCCCGGAGAAGCCATGACGCACCTCGAGGTCTTTGCGTCCGGCGGCGCTGGCTTCGAGCACCTCTTGGTGCTCAATCTCCAGCAGAACGCTCTCCACGACATCTCGCCGCTGCTCTCGGCCGCCAGCACGCTGCGCGTGCTCAATATCTCGCAGAACCAGATCGCAACGCTGCCGAGCGCGCAGTTCTGGGGTCGCTTCGGCCACTTGACCATGTGCTTCCTCGCACACAACCGGATTCAGCACTGGCGCGACGCCGACGGGCTCCAGGCGTGCAGCGCGACGCTGCTCTGGCTCACGCTGCACGGGAATCCGATCGCTGCACTCGCGAACGCCCGGCCATTTCTCGTCAACAAGCTGCCGTTCCTGCGAGCGCTCGACGACTTCGTCGTCACAGACTGCGAGCTCATGAAGACGCACGGTGGGGAGCGGGGAAGGGGGAGGAATCTACTTCGGTTGGTATCGCTGTCATGAAGAGCTACGACATAGCTGACGGGCGTGACTGTGGTGCTGCTCGTAGGTACGAGCACAAGGTTCAGAGCCGTATCGCCGCACATGGACCTGTCGAGTCTCCACATGCCGCTTGAGTTCGTCGACGACAACTTTGCGCTCGCCTACCTGCGCGACACGGAAGCCCGAGTCCTGCGCATCCACGCCAGCAACAGGTGACGCATTTTCGAGGCCGACCTCCGACGCGGTTCTTGCCTTGCGAATGCTGACTGTCGTACGTACGGTATGCTGCCCCCCAGCCCCGTGGTCGTCGCGCAACGCGTCGTGCGAGGATTCCTCTCGCGCCGTCGCAAGCTACCCCGCGTGGCGCGGATCTCCGAGCTCATCGTGCGGGTCCAAAAGTGTGCGCGCGGGTTCCTCCTGCGGCGCAGGCTCGAGCGCGCCTTCTTGGAGCTCGTGCGCGCGCACGGCCAGGAGCACTTGCTGACAGTGACTAGCACCGACTCGCCACTGCTCCCAACACGCGCGCGCGACGGGCTCAAGAAGCTCGTCGTGCACGTGCAGGAGTGGAAGCGCCGGTTCCACCTCAAGAAGCAGGCGATCGCGGTCAAGAAGATCCGCTTCTGGTGCCAGATGGCGTACCAGCGGTACGCGAGCAAGGCCAGGCGGCTGCTCGCCGACGAGCAGGCGGTGTTCATCTACTACACGGCGCCGTTCGAGAGCGAGCTGCTCGCGATCGCGGCCAAGGCGGCGCGCCGTGACCCGTTCCTCATGGCGATGGCGCCAGCGGACCGCGAGCAGTTCGTCCGCGAGCGCTGCAGTCAGTCCGGGGTGAGTGTGCTCCGCAATCCGCACCGGTCGACGTGCTCACTTCATCTCGAGAGCCCGATGGTGCGACCACGACGAAGGCGCAGCCAGTATTCTCAGCTAGAGAGCAGCAGCAGGGCTCCGACGCATGCCGCCGACAGTCTCAGAAGCGCGGCGACAGATCCAGGGCCGCTGTCCGCGGTCGTGCGGGTCTTTTCGCGCGACCGATCGCTCGAGAACAGCTTGTTGATCACCGAGAAGCAGTTCCTGCAGCGCGACCTGGAGCGGATCGCGCAGCTCAAGCGAGCGCACCAGCTCGCGCTGAGCATCAGCGAGCTCCCAGCCAGCGGCGATGCGAAGCAGCAGCCGCGCGCGGTGCTCGTGCACCTGACGCAGCTCTCGCTGGAGCTCGAGAAGCGGCTCGTGATCTGCAACCGGAAGCTGCTCCGCGCCTGCGTCAAGCAGCAGCAGCGCCAGGCGAGTACGCCAGCGCGCTTCACGCTCGCTCGCGTCGGGATCCGCCCGCGCGGACACAGTCCGGCTCGGTGGGAGCGCTCGAAGGCCACGCAGCTCGCGGCAAGAGACTGCGGGCGCCCGCCGCCGTACGTCCGGATGCACGTACTGATCCCCTGGAGCATCGACATGCACCTGCAGATCGTGGCCGCACTCGACCGGACGCTCGCGGGCTCGTGCGGCCCCGCGTTCGCGCTCTCGTACGCGCAGGCGCGCGCGATGAGCGCTGCGCTCTCGATCCAGTGCGTGTGGCGCGCGCGCCAGCACCAGGCGAGGCGCCACGCCCTTGAGGTCACGGTCGTGCGCGCGCTGCGCTGCATCCAGCGCTGGTGGCGCTGCCGCGTCGGCCTGCGGCAGCGGCTCGACTTTGTGCGCGCGGCGCTGCGCCTGTGCGCGACAGTCACCTCGCGCACGCTGTTCATGGAGGAGGGCGTGTTTCGGGCCGTCTCGGACGCCGCGGCCTGGGCGGCGGTGCGCAGCGCCATGCGGCCCTGCAAGGAGCACAGCTTGCGCAGCCACATGGTAGCCGGCAGCGTCGAGGTTGTGCTCTCGCCCAGTGCGCTGCTGCTCCGCAAGCATGCGCAGCAGCGAGCGCGCGGACTGGAGCTGAGTAGCGGAGGCGGCGCTCCCGGTTCCTCCGTGCGAGCGGCCGGGGGCGTCCAGCGCTGCGGCGCGTACCTTCCCGTGTGGCTGCCGGGGACGCCCGAGCACACGGAGGTCTCGATGACCTCGAGAGACGAGGACGCGACGCCGCAGCTGCTCACCGAGCGCGTGCTCGTCGAGCCGACGCTGCTGGAGCGAGAGTTCATGCTGGGTCGGACCCAGCCCGCAGGACCTCCTCGATCGCCTGGCAGCACCAGCACCGCTGCGAGCCACCTGCTCCAGAGCTTTGCACTGTGCCGGCGCGTGGCGGAGACGTCGGCGCGCGTCGCGGAGCTCTCGCGCCGCCTCTCGAGCAGGACGAAGCAGCTCTGGCTCGCGCAGCCGCCGGTGCTCGCGCTCGACGCGACGTCGTTCGTGCGCCTCACGTTCGAGAGCGTCGACGAGGCGCGCAAGCGAGCGCTCGTGCTGCTCAGCAAGACGTTTGACCCCGTCACGCGCACGTACGCGCGACTGTACTCGGTCGAGGCGCTCGTTGGCGCTGCGCTCCGGCATCACCAGGTACCGTCCGGCAGTGTCGCTTTGTGTGTTGCCAGCTCAGAGGGCTGGAGGCGCGTGCGCTCACACACCCCGCGATGCGCTCTTGCTGCTTGCACCCGCAGTGGGCGCTCGACCAAGTCGCGACACCCGACGAGAGCGCGCAGGTGCTGCTCGAGTGTGCACAGTGGCTCGATGCGTCGTTCCCGTCTCCGTGGTGGGCGTTCGTGCGCGATCGACTCGATGTGTCTGCACTGTCAGCCGCCCCGCTGCCGTCGCCGTCGCTGGTCCCGACCGCACCGGCTCGATCGGACTCGGCGCCGCACTTTCGCCGCCACCTCGTCCACGACGCCCGCGCCGCGTCGTCGCCGTCGCCCCCGATGTCCCCTCGGCCGCCGCCGCCGGTGCACGTGACGGTGCCAGGGGTGTCGACAGAGGGCGACGCGTTCGTGGCCACTCCACCCTCAGTTGCTGCTGCGCCTGACGCGTCGAGTCGTCCGACGATGGCCGGAGACGCCGAAGGGAGTAGCCGCCACCGAATGCTCGCGGACCGCGTGGGGAAGCCGCGGTACGTGACGCTCGCAGTGCGGCGCGAGGAGCAGCTCGAGGACCGCGAGTACCGCGTGCGCGACCTCCGCGAAGAGCGCGAGCGCGCCATGGAGGCGCTCATCGTCGACCGCCGCATGCTCCAGCGCGAGTACGCGGCCGAGCTCGCCGGCATCCAGCTCGAGACCGACGTCAAGCTACAGAAGCTCCGGTACGCGCGCGAGGCCGCCAAGCTGCACGTGCGCGAGCTGATCGAGGCCGAGAAGCTCGCGGCGAGGCGCAGCCAGCTCACGCGGCGCTTCGAGAAAGCGTTCGCGGCGCAGACCGGCGCGATGATGCGGCTTGCGGCGCGGGACGCGGTCGCGCACTCGCAGCAGCAGCGCGAGGACGCGCGCTCCGCGCTCGCAGCGCGCGTCCGACGCAGCAGCGCCGAGGCGCTCGAGCGACGCCAGGACGCCAAGAGCTACTGGTTCGTGGGCAACCAGCGCGCCAAGGCGTCGGTCGCGCGCCAGCACGTCGCCGACGCGGAGCACGCCGACGAGGCCGCGCACGCCCGCCGCATGACGATCCGCAAGCGCATCAGCGAAGACAAGGAGATCAAAGCCATGCTGCGGCTCGTGTGATAGACGACGGCGTGGTGTGTGGTGAGTCAACGTGTAGATTTTGTGTCGCACGAGGGCGTTTGCGTACCCCGCTACTGCGCGAGGACGACGAGCTGCGCGAGCACGAAGCTCGTGAGCAGCGTCCGCGACTCTTCTTTCTCCGTCTCGATCAGCGTCTTCGCCGCCTCTTTCCAGAGCGTCACGCGGGCGTCGAGCGACGGGATGCTCATGAAAACGTCGGCGTCGCCTTGTCCCTGCGAGATGTACACCTGCGCCTGTGGGTCATGCTGGGGAAGACACGGACGACACGGACGACAACAGGCGTGGAGCGTGATGGGGTTAGTGCGGAACAGACAGAACCACGAACACCAGCACGCATGTAGCTCCCACTGTCGGCGACACGCACTGCTTTGACTTGTTTCTCGAGCTTGTCTTCGTCCACTTGACCGAGCAGGATCGCGCTCTTCTCGCGATAGTCGACCCGCTGCGCGCCGATCGCGACCGCCGGCGGCGACAGCGTCGCGCTCGACGCGTTCGTTTTCCGCTTCCCGGCTGACGGCTTCGCCTGCTCCTCGTCGGCAGTGCGGGGAGAGACGACGGCGCTCGGCAGCGCTTCCAGCACGAACGCCTTCCGCTTGACGCTCAGCACGCCGCTCACGCACGCCGCCGCTTTGCCGTTCACGTCGGTGACCATTGCCTTCGCCGCCAGCTGAGCCAAGCAGAGAGGACGGGTGATAGG